>QLYP01000366.1:0-11361 GCA_016647725.1 Nasonia giraulti
GATGTTTACAAATTTTTTCCAAATTTTTTAGTCGTTTAAAACTTTTTGATTATATAAAATTTTTTTTCGACATTTCAAAAAAAAAAAATTAAAATTTCCAAAATTGACATCTTTGGCACCATGCCATTTTGGAATAAAGTAATTTAAAAATTTGAAAAAATTCAGGGGTATTGGAAACACTTTTTAGAACATATTTACCGCGGGTTGCAGAAGAAAAAAATTTTGGCCGGCTGATCTCACAGAGAATCACCCATAATATATATATATATATATATAGATAGATAGATAGATAGATAAAAGCAATATAAGTGACTTGCTGCTGTCAGCCATAGCAGGGCAGCACAAATTTTGTGTACGACATGATAAAGTAGTGGATGAAAAAGACAAGCCTCTACCGTTTACAGGCAGGCTTACAGGATACTAGCTGTGCAATAACATATTGTGATGATGCATGTGCTTTTAAAAAAAATGAGTGATAAGAAAGTTGTTACACCCCTTACAGGCTCCGAATAAAAATTATAAATTACAATTAGAAACTAAAAATCTTTAAATAAAATTATAGATTTTACCCGAGTATATCGCGCTCTCCCACTCCCAATTAAAACTTCGGATCAGCTGAGGTCACAGCTGACAACGCAACACCAGCAGCGCCACGAGCCAGCGAGCGGCAGTAGCAGAAGACGGCAGCAGAAGAGGGAGAGCGCGCAACACGCGCTGTATATCTATATATACCGAGCGTCGAGCGCAGTGACGCAAGAGTAGGTGTAGCGGAGCGGCGGCGCAGCGCGCGCGTATTATAATGTGTTAGTATGAATGGTTTTTGTATATAGGTGTGAATGTCTGTGTGAATGTATGAATGGAAAGTAATTTAGGCGGCACGATCCCTGCTCGCTCCGACGCCTATATAAGGACCCGCACGACCCATAGCAGCTCACTAGCCGAAGCGCAACTTAAGCGCCAGCGCAACTACAGCGCCTAGTCCCTGCTCTTGAGCAACTTATGCCTTGAGCAGATAAAAAACATAGAGATTTGCTCTCTTCTATACTTATAAAATTTCAAGATAGGCAACGATATCGCAACATAACGCGTATCCATCTTATACTTGTAAAATTTCCAATTCCTATAAAAGAAAGATATAGAAAAATTTCTATATCCGATAAAAACTTATAAAATTTCGAACTCGAACAGATAATGCAAATTTAAGCGTATCTGCATAAAAACTCTTTATATTGAAATACGATTCCAAACAGATAACGCAATTTAACGCGTATCTGTTTATTTATGTTTGTAAAAATCAAAGCGGATTTACTTATTTAATTTATGTGATACTTAGAATATATGCAAGATATACGCAATATTCTACTATATATTTATTTGAATATATTTATTTTTGTTATAAAGAACAAAAATCTATTTATTGCAATAAACCCCCACTACCTGGTATCCCGGACCTAAATTATTATTATTAAGAATCATTATAAATATTTAAAATTAAACTCATTTTGAATCTGTCGTCAGAATCACGACACAGATTAAGTAAATGTTCACTGCTGTTTTACACTCCAGGACCGAGAAAAGTCGTGACCGTTTCAAAGTAACAGGATTACAAGATTCACGAAGGCATAAGAAAGAGAAGGTTTAGTCAGAAAAAAGGTAAAAGGAAGTAGGGTAAAAACATTCTAAAAATTTAGTCAGGTGTCGAGTTTAAGTGAAAAAAGTTGATTCAAGCAAGTATGACATGTAATATAAGTTTTTTTAAAAAATTTAGGCTAGGCGTAGTGTAGAATATAGCATATTCAATATATAAAAAGTAAAAGTATGCGTATATATACACGGTGAGAGTATGATAATATACAGTTACAGTGCAAGTGTTTAATATAGTTAGAGTGCAAACAATTCATATTTTCTTAAGGTTTAAGGTTATGCAGAGGGATAAAATATCAAATAGACGTATATATAGATACATATGCTCAGTGGTGGCTTAGAATATAGTATATTGAACATATATAGTCATTGTACAAGTATTTCATAGAAGCAAGTGTGATAAGTTTGGTTTTTCAAGAATTTAGCCTGGGTATAGTAAAGAAATGTCAGTTTCTACCTTCATTAGTCTACAAAAGTATGTCTAAAAAGATGCATGTACATGGTGATCATGTAGAATATAGTATATATAATATACATAGTGAATTTGACTAATAAAAGTTGTTTTAAGCTAGTATGTTGTGTAATGTAAGGTCACTTCTTATAAACATCAGGTTCTGCGCACGGACGGAAAGTCAATTTTTGGAGAATGAGGCTTCGCTAGTAGAAAGACTTTTTTCAATTGGGTATTTAGAATTTTTAAATACTGTGAATTCGTTTAGAATTTAATTTTCTACAAAATAGCCAGAATACGTTAATGAAAAAACCTTTTTGTAAAAAATGGCTTAGAAAGAATTGAAAAAAAAAACACATTTTTAGTCAAATCCAATAGGCGCTCGCCCTGGGTATAAGACGTTTCTTCGAAACTCTTTATACGGGGCGATTGCCTAGAAAGGAAGAAAATATTTGATTATAGGGATTGGGTGGTGCGGGTGTTATCTTATGGCGTACGGGTAGAATAATTTGTGTTTATGAGAGATATCAGTCCTGCTGAAATGCTGGTCATCATTTATGTTTTATTCGTGTGTGTGTGGGTTTGACCTCAAGACGGTGTTAACCCACAAGTTACTGCGGTCTATGGCTTAACCTACAGGCTACTACTGTCCATGACTCATCAAGAAACAACAATAATCTATATCTTAATGTGTGAGTCAAACAAGGAAGGTGCTACAAACATGTATGTGGTGACAAAACATTCTGTGTTTCGGTGAATTGTGTGTGTTAGGTTTTAACATGATTAAAAGGATATTGTTGCGTATGGTTCAACGCTATGCAGAAGTGGACTACGTCCAAGTATGTGGAGACAAGACATTCTGTGTCTCGGTGAGTTGTGTGAGTTAAGTTTCAGTTTTTTAAACCTTTGTTGATAGAATTAACGAAGACATTTCAGTTAATATGGTCATTTGTGACTCACATATTGTCATGATTAATGTTCCCCTTTCTATTTTTTTGTGTCTGTTTAGTGCTTGTATTGTGTGTGCATGTGTTTAGGTTGTTAGTTAGATTTGTGATAAAGGAACGACTGTTTTTGATAACGATGGAGTTTCCCTTCATTTATTCTTTAGATTTATCATCTACATTCATTTTTTCCAAGTAATTTTTAGGGATATTTTTTATTTCCAACGCATGTTATGAAATAAGAATTAGTTGGGTCCATCTAAAAAATTAAACGTTTTCCTTGATCTATGGTAGTGTCTCGTTCTGGTTTGGCCTCTATGATGGTGTTTGAAGTTGATATTTCTGGTAGCTCTGGTAGCTCTGGCTCGGAATCTATGATATTGCTTCAGGATGGCATCTCTTGTTGAGTTACTTTTGGCTTAGCCTCTTTTTTCATCTTGACTAGTATGGGGATATTTTGAGGTCTTGCTGTTACGGGTTGTGGAATGAGTTGAGCTCTTGCAGTTGTTGCTGAGGTTAAGAGAGCTGCCATGAAGCTCTCAGAGTTGATCCATATGGTCTCATAATACACCATTTTTCCAAACTTGGAAAAGTGTTGGAAAAAGACCTTTCGTCCTTTTCTTTGTCGATGCCTTGTCAGGGTAAGATGCAGAACAACCTATCCTTACTTATTCCTCTTGTTCCTGCGTGCCGGTTACCACTTGTATTTCACGTTGGACCATGGAATTCTTTTTGGCTGGAATCGGTATGTTTTCATCGGGTAAAGGTCTTCTTACAGGTATAGGTGTGGCTCTGGCAGGTCTCTTGAATTTGTTCTCTCTTATGTGTACGGTTTTTAGATCATTTGCTCGCATAGACTCCATTACCGTGTCGTAAGTTATATAGTAATCTTTTTGCTTCCAGGATCTGTTCTGTGCTTTTCCGTGAAGATGCAGCGTGGTTTCCCGACATGTTCAAATTCTCGCACTACGGTTCAAATTGGCACCTACATGTCGCAGAATATTGATACGTTTGTAGTTGTCGTCATCTTCCTATTTTCTGTAAATATAGATTTTCTGGGTGTTTGGGGATGTATTGTTGGCGCTTGGTTTGTGTGTAAGGATGTGTTAATAATCGCATTTTGCTTCATTTTTAAATTGGGGTTCAATTAGGGATGATTTAGATTTACTTATATTATTGCATTTTGCTTTAAGTGCTGGGAGTTTCTGTTAGATTTGTTTTGATTATAGGATTATTAAAATTGGGCTCATTAGATTGGGGTATTTTATATGATTGTTTTTTTAATTTTGGGCAGAGTATCATCATTCCGGATTTCATTCCTATTATTAAGGCTATGATGCCTACTATCATGATTAGTTGGAAAGTTAGACCACCATACAGGAGGGTGTTCATGTTATAATCGTGTCTTTTATGTTCTTTTAATTCACTTAGCCTTTCTATCATTTGTTTTAAGGGTTTGGCTTGGTTAAAATCAGACTTAGGTCCAATTATTTCAATGCTCTGGGGTTCATTATGGTTAGGATTCTGGTCTCTTTCTCTGAGAATGGGATACATGTCATGTATTTTTAGATTGATTTCGGGTTTATATAAATATGTGGTCCGACTGGATTTGGTTTTTTGTCCAAATATCGTACTGTCTGTAGTTCTTCCAACACACGCTGGTGAGAGTCGTATTATTTCTGCTTTATCCAATTTTACTTTTATGTCTCTTTGATCTGTGCATGAAATTCGCATTTGTCCCGGGTTGACAGTTGAATATAGCCATGATTGATCATTTTCTAAATATTTTCATTGGGTTTTTGCACTGATTTCATATCTTATGTCTCAAGTATTTAATGTTTTTGTGTTGGGATTTAACAGCATTGTTACTTCGCAGCCCTTTAATGTAGGTATGCTCTCAAATGGGCCAAGTATTGGACAGATGAGGGTATAGTGTGTTATTGTACATTTAATTGTGGGTTATGCATCGAATTTAACGTATTGATGTAGCATGCTTGTTGTTATAAGTTCCAGGTGAATATTTCTTTCCTTCAGATTTCTGAGTACCTTTAAGACCTTCTCGTTACTTTTTATGAAATAGTTTAGCGTTGATTGTAGACGTCTCACGTACACTGTTATTTCTATTAGATGATTTAGTTCATCGTCTTCTTTTAACATTCTGTTTATTGTCTTAGTCATGCTCGCTTCGAATGCTTGGAGCATTTTTTGACGGTTTTTGGTTATGTTGTATAATTCTTCAAATTGCGCTGAGACTATACGCACCTTTTGGTCCATTATTTGCACGATTTTTGTTTGGTCTTGAAATAACGTATCTATGTTTTTGTTGATGTTGTCTACGTCGTCGGTGGTGACTAAACCGTATAGGCTTTTGCTCATTGAGCCTACTATTCCTAATGGTGCGATTCTCTTCATTTGGATACTTCTGGGGTTCCTCACTGCTGGATATGATTGGTGTCTCATTGTTTTGATGGGTTCGTTTATTTGCTTTTGCACCTCTTTCAGTCTGGTCCTTTAATTTTATGAGATCTAGACCCAACGCATTTTTGCATTTTGTTCCTTCGATTCGCGTCAAACAGTTGTTATAGATGGCCTTGTATGATTCCAATGGTGCGTGTGTCTGCATAAATTCGTCTACGTCGATGTCGATGTATATCTAAATTTTCCAGTCAGCTCTCCTTGTTTTCATGACGTGTTCACTCTCTAAGTAGGTACCAGGATTTAACAGGTCCATTTGATATCGCGATTGGCTCCGAGCCATTATTATTATGCTAACAATTATTAGCAAAAGTTTGTTTATTTTATTCATCCTGCAAGTTTTTATATGAGTTAATATAAGTTTATGAAAATTTTATAAATATTTTATTTACATTTTATTTATATTTATGTGCGATTGATTAATCAGAATTGTTATCAAGTCGAGTCGTCCTCTACATGTTTTAATTTATCGATATGCTTTCGAATTCTTTTACCATTGGGATATTCTAAAATTTAATTTTTCTACCATTGAAGGTTCTTAATTTTTCATCGGAGGGGATTTTTGTGGGGTAACGGGCTATTCTACCATAGGCTAACTCAAAAGGGGTGTATTAAGTTGCTGAATGTACGCTAGTATTGTACGTAAATGTCGCGAAGGGTGCTAGTCCCAATCATCGTATTTTTCAGAATAAATTCTGATAACCTCGACGAGGGGCGTATGACTTCTTTCGAAAGAGCCATAAGTTTGGGGCCTATAGCCAGAAGTGGTCAAACAATTTATTTTGAATAAGTTTAGCATGCATTGAACTATGTTTGATAGGAAGCTGGTCCCTCGATCGGATGAAATTGCTCTGGGTGCTCCGAATTGGCAAATCACACAGTCACTAATGCATCTGCTATTGTAGTGGCGTTTAAATTTTTGATAGGTATTGCAATGAGATATTTGGTCAAATTACATTGCATTGTAAACAAATTACAATTCCCACTGTGCGCCATTCTGAGTTTACACACTGTATCTATTGATACTTTGTCGAAGGCTTCAATGGGAGTGTCGGTGATTAGCATGGGTTCCCTTGTTTTGAATCGTTTTATTTTCTTTTCTTGGCAACTTTCGCACCTTCTGATGTAATTCAAAATGTCATTTCTCATTCCGGGCCAATAATATCTTTCTCTTATTTTCTGGTACGTTTGATTTATACCTTTATGCCCACCTGTTAGGATGTCGTGTAGGTTTGCTATTATCTGCTTCCGTTCGCACTTACTGGGTAAAAACCGGTATGAGCATTTCGATGATTAAACCAGGTTCTAGATCATCAGTAAGGTCTCCTCGACTTGAAATTCTAAAACTTTTGATATCTCTGTTAATCATTATCTGTTTGAGATTCATCAGTGCGTTGTTTAAATCTTCAATTCTTATGGTGTTGAAGTATTTTTTCTTTAATACCACAGAAAATACATTATACTTCTTGTAAGGAGTGACGAGTACCTGACCAATTTTTCGCTTCTTGTTTTTCAGATTGAATGGTTCTATCGCTCCTACTTCTTTTAGTAATTTTGATATTGAGATGTTGCATTCGCAGTCTTCCGATATGAAATGCACTATATTGTACTTTTTGTAAGTTAGGCATTCTTTCACTGTTTGCACATTATCTTTTATTGGTTCACAATTTACACTTTTTTCTACTGTTGATCCATGATTGGTCTTCAGACTTGTTGTTGTGGTTACATATTTCTTATTAACAGGTGCTAATTCCTCTGTGATGGGCCAAGAAAAAGGCATTATTGTTTCGGGCGGTTTCGAATATCTAATATTCACTTCTGATGGCTCATTGTCTTCGATTTCTGTTAGAACTTCTTTTTGGTTTGGTACTATTTGCTATAGGTTGGAAACGTTTTATTTTGAATGTGTCAGACATTCTGCCTTCTCCTGGTATAATTATGACATCGCTGCTCAAATCTGATTCATGATCTGAGAGAGAGTCACGATCATTGTTCATTACTCTTTTGAAGTTTTGCTTGTGTGCAATCTATTAATTCTTTTACCTTTTCTCCTAGGACTTGTTCCATGTGTTCAGTTCCATAATGCGGGTTGAGTACGTGTATTCTGAAACTCATCTGTTCAGTGATTTCTTCTCCTTGAGACACAACGTTAAATCGTTAATTGACTCGTGCTCTGAATCCACTCCATTCTGCTCTGGCATTATGCTCTTTTCCTGATATCTCTTTAGACTTTTCTCAAACTTCTTGCTTGCTTCTTCCACTTCTTCACGTACTTTCATTGTACTTATAGTGTTTATATGACGTTCTAATATATATAAAAAGAAAATTTAGTTGTTCACAAATAAACAAAATGAAACGGACATGCCAAGTGACGTAGTAATTATCTTGAGAATTGTTCTTTGCTTCATACGATTAAATATAATAAACTTGACTTTGTTTGATTGATCTCAGTTCTTTTTTATCTGAATTTTGTTGCGAAATATATCAAACTCGCCTAACCTTTTACTTTTTTAAGAGTTAATTTTTTTGAGATTTCAATCCTTTTTTTAAATTGTTTAGAGTATTTCATATTCAAAGTCGTAAAAATAAAATATAAGCATCTTTAGCACCATTGGACCACAGCTTTTTTCTAACATTTTTATTACTAATAAGAAATCACTGATTTTTCTAATATACATCAACCTCGAATTCTTTCTACACCTAGACACCAAAAACCACGGTGCGAACTATCAAGACCTCGTCATCGGCCACCCTGTACACCTAGACGCCGGCCTTAAATGGTTTTTACACCTAGACACCAAAAACCACGGAGCGCACCACCTAGACCTCGTCATCAGCCACCTTGTACATCGAGACACCGCCCTTAAATAATTTTTACCTTTTTAAAGAAAAATTTCACTTTAGGATTAAAAAAGAAAACAAATTAACAAATAAACTTAACCTAAAACCGTTTAAATTATCATAACCTTTATCCTAAAACGAACTTGTTCGATTTTTATATACTAAAAGGAAAATCAGATAGCTACCCTAGTGAAAAAAAATGTAATAAATTGTAATAAAGTGTACAAAACGTAAAAAAATGTAAGAAAATTAAAGAAACTGTACTTTTTTGTTGGATTTTGGACCTTTTTTCTCATACGTTTTTGTACACTTTCTTACATTTTCAGTTTTGTTAATTTTTTTTTACATTTTATTACATTTTATTACATACGTTATTTTACCGCCTAATATAGTCAATATGTTTTTTTAATTATTAATTTTATAATAAAATGTAACAATGCATAAGAAATTGTAAGAAAAAGTTAAAGAATGTAAGTAGAAGTAAGAAAATAAAATGTCGCCATTTTTTTATATAATATTACATTTACAGACAATTTTTTACATTTTGTTATACTTTTTTAGGTATTGTTACATTTGACGTTTCAAAGAAAAGAGCCTCATGAAATCCTGGATAAATGGATTTGTAATAAATTGTAATAAAACGCAACAAAATGTAATACAATGTAGCAAATTGTAATAAAACGTAAAAAATATCCGAAATCCAACAAAAAGGTACAAATTGGTACGATTTGTTACATTTTCTTATATTTTATTACAATTTTTTTTCCACTAGGGTATATTTTAAAAATTAAATTCAAAACCCGAAAACCAGTACCCCAAAAAAAGAAACTTAAACGTTACCAATTATCCTAACAAAAATTAAAATTCCTAAAATTTCAAAAATTATCGATGAGATTTAATTGTCTATTTACGAATGCATGTAAATATTGATTGCGCGGATTGAGTTAAATAATCGAATTTTGGCATATGACGTGAAAGTTAGCGAGAAAAGAAATTAAGTGTGTTGCAATAATTTAATAAAAATTTCAGAGTTCTTACGTAATTTTATATAAAGCGTCACTCGATTTCATTTAATTTTGTTAAACATAAAAAGAATTAGATGAACACGATAAAAAAAAACAAAATTGAAATTCTAAACAATTATTAGTATACTTATCCTCTAAAATAATTAAATACCTTTTGATCAAAGAAAACTGAATTAATAATAAAGTATTATTCCAAAAACAAAAGAAAATTATAATATTATTCTTAAATCGACAAAAAGTTTAATTAACAAAACCCTAAACCAACAATTATTACTTCCGAAGGTGTAAACTTCTCTTAATGAAATAATTAAAGAAAAAAATTATTTATCTACGATAAAGGTTAAACAAGCGTGATATTAAATCTATGTTAATTAATAATGATTATTATTGTTGTAGAACTCTTAAAATGTTGGTCTTTTGTTTTTATTATTTGAATTCTGCGCCCGCTCAAAATGGCTGCCGCGCGCTCTCTCCGCTTCTTGACTCGACCGCGACAGTTGCGCGCGCCTACCCAGATAACAGCACGTGCTGTCTCCACCGAGACTTGTTGTGCCGCACGGCGTGCTGGCCGTGTGCCGTCTCTGTGCTGTCAAGCGGGGAGATCTGGCGGTCGTTTTTTGCGGAGCACGGCGTGCTGTCTTGTGCTGTCCTGGTGCGAAATTCAAATTATGCGCACATGCAGGTCGGCATAGTGCTGGCACATGCTGGCACGTCGTGCGGCCGCAAATTTTTCATTGTTTATATATCGGGGATATAATAAGGTTATGTTCGCGAAACTCTGAGCACCGCGAGCACCGGCCGCCTGGAGAAGATATCCGAGGCTGCTCTCCCTCGAGCTGTTCAACCCCGAGACCGACGACCTGGACAGTGATTCGAGCGGCGTCAGCTCCCCTGAGTCCGTCAGCTCGGTCATCAGCATCATCTCCGACGAGAGCTACATCAACAGCAAGAAGGGACACCGGCACCAACGGCAGCAAGTCCGAGGAATCGACCAACAGCTCCGGCGACGCGACCGACAGCTTCAAGGACCTGGCCTCCTGCTCGACCCAGTCGGACGATCTGTCCTACGTAGAGGCCGAGCTCTACCAGAAGTCCTCTGCAACCTGCACCGCAATATCCTTGGCTACGTTCACCAGAGGCTGATATGAGAAGTGGTCCCAGAAAGCAGCTAAGCATTCCCTTTTTTTATATTAATTTCGCTCTCTCTCTCTTTCTTGATTCTTATTTTTTATTAGTAAAATTTGAAATTTACGTTCTTGTAAATTCAATTATTATTTTATCTCTAAAAACTTTTTCTTTTGTTAAGGACATCATTTGTGAATTGCTGACTATTTTGCAACGGATAACATCATTCAAGAACTTTCATTAACATAGTAAGAAAAAAAAGTAATAAGTATAAAAGATATTTTACATATCACTTTAAATTTTATTAATTATTACTTTTTTAGGACTATATAACAGTTTTATTTGTAGTGAATAATTTAAATACTTCCATATTCTAATGATGGTGTAGTTGTTTATAGGTGGAAACCCGGACTTCATCGATGGATGCTTCGGATGACCCTGCATCTACCTATCAACAACGACACTTCTCCCAGAGAGCGTTATAAAGAGCAATCCAGGGTTATCGTTAAAGACTAATAAGGTATAACCAAAGTGTTTTTAAGTTTCTTCATTAAAATTTGTATCAACCTTTCTGTAATTTTGTACAACTGCTCTATAGGGCACTGCAAAACTATTTACCAGATCACTTTTTGTTTAATTATATTCCATTTACATGATCACCCTGAACCCACACCCGCCAATTCCTATTTTAGAGTGTGATCATATAAATGGGATTTATTTAAGCAAAAACTAACATGGCAAGTAGTTTTGCAATGCCACGTAGTGCATCTGAGCGGAATTTCAGAACTCTAAGAATTCAACTGACAAACCATGATTGATATATATATATACCATTCAACGATGTATATATATATAT
>QLYP01000366.1:11461-22180 GCA_016647725.1 Nasonia giraulti
ATATACATCGTTGAATGGTTGTCAAATCTTAATAAAAAAAAATAAAAAATAATATTTACAAATAGATATAGTATTTTCATTTTTCCCCGCGAAAATATTTAATAATATCGCACAGCATGCAAGCACAGTGCCGGCACAGCGACGGCACGCCGTGCTGCGCAAAATGGCTGCGCCACGCCGTGCTGTCACAGGGACGTCTCTGTGCCGACACGTTCTTATCTGGGTAGTCTCACCCGCGTCGCGTTGCTTACTTACTCCTTCAATTATTGTTATTAAATCGAGGTGAAAATAGTGCCTACGTATAATCTAATGGTTCGCGAGTGTGTCCTTTACATGTGAAAGTGATTTTCGATAGGTGTTTATTGGCAAAAAGTGGAAATATAAGTGTGGGCCCAGGGCTCTCTACCCCAAGCAGTACAACCAGTTGCTGCTTACTAATCAGATAAGTTCTCCTGACAATTTATTTAAACATAAATCATTTGCATTACTCTACAGCTTGTTGCTTTGTGTTGAATAAACTCTTCACTTATTTTAGGATAGCACAAGATTCTCAATGACTTCTTTTCACCTGCGACGACTAAAGAAAATGCACATAAGTTTAAAGTTTTGAGTGTTGTCACACGCTTTATTTTTTTAAATATTGTACATTTGTTCCCTATATTATTTAAATGAGTTTTACGGGTTGGCTTTAACACGAACAAGGCCTTTTGTCGTAGAATTTTGTTAATTGCAAATTTTCATTCAAAAATTGTTGAAATTGTTCATTCTCTGACTTTAATAAAATGTATTGGTAAAAAGTTTAATCACACGTCAAAAACAATTCATGGAATCTATTTGTGTAAAATTTTCTTCCTCTGAATTGACAATTGGACCAAATTGACAGAAGTTTTTTTTTAAGTTTGTTTTTCTTTTCGCTTATAGTGTTCGACTCTATTTGATATAATTGTGGAAAATTCTACATGAAAATTTTGCTTTTCACATTTATAACTGATTTGCTCCTTCTAGGGTCGATAAAATTGCACAATGAATGCTGTTCACGGGGCCAAACCGAATCTACTTGCTAAAACTTCAACGATCGACGTCAATCTACGATTCGTTTAATTTTGTGCAGTACAGACAATGCTACAAAGCTTCTCATAAATAATGGTGTAAATGAAAGTGTGTGTTTGTGTATTAATAACGAATAATTTGAAACTAGGTGTTTAATTGCATATGCTGTACAACAAACTTAAATAATCTTGTTTAGACGTGTTTCGTTAAGCTTTTCACTCTCCTAAAGATTAGTGGAGCCAATTTGTTCATATTTTTCTTTCTGATGTGCCTTAGAATCACGTTTTTTTTAAATTAAGACTAGTCATAGAAAAATGTTTAAATGCTATACGTATTTCATCATGTTTGATTAACTTATAGTGTATATATACAGCCTATTGTTATGTCCTAAACTTATAAGAGTTGTCACCGGACAGTAACTCTACGGGTTGATTTGCTTTATAAGCACAGATGACGACAAAACCTTAAAACGCAAAGTATTAACGCCATCGGTGCCTGACTACCTTTGCGATCTAAGAAAGAACAGCCTCCAGTAGCTGCCGGAAAGTCTTTTGAAACCGCCATTGATCTTTATGTATTTTTAGTCTAAATCCAACACTAAGATTTATAAGGCAAATTAATTTTCCCTTAGTATTCAGTTAAGTAGAACATCACTCCTATCGTTACGATTGTATCATGGACTAATATTATGTTAGACTTTGAAAGATGCGATCGACTTTCGTGCAATGAATTGTGATAAGAGAAAGAGAGAAATAGAATATTTAGTGAGGCGCGCAGCCTAAGCGTGCGAATTTCACCTATCTTGTGTTTTGTTCTGCTTCTGATCTGCTCTGCTACCAGCATATTCTCTCAGCTCTCTGCGTCGGCTCAGCTTCCAAAGCGGAAAGATATCGAGTATGAATGGGCGCATCAGGAATTAATAGTTTAAGGATCTAAATGTCCACTCGTAGTTAAATTCTCAATCAAGTTTATTCAAAGCAACAAGATTAAAAGATTCTTATTTTGCGTCTCTATCGCAAGTAATATTTGAATATTTTATTTTTATACTAATATATCAAGACACATGGCGCAGGAGTGACAGGACCGGAAATAAAATAAAGTTGACACAAGAACACAATATATTTGAGAAGATGTCATCGTTATATATTTTATTTGATTTAATTAAATATTATTGAATCATAGTATCGAATGCAAGATTCTTGGCAAAAGTAAATATATATTAAACAACAAAATTCATATAATACGACGTTCGATTATCAGTTCTGAAAAGAAAATAATATTGAATATGCGCGATTGAAAAGAGAAATGAATAAGAATGCTTGGATATAACGAAAAAAAATATTGACTTAATTCTGTTGCGTGATGCGTAATTCTGAACGCATGTTCAACGCCCAGATCTATGAAATTCCAAGAACACAAAATGCAAAAGGAAAGAAGATCACTAAATTACAGGAAAATACGCTCCGTTTCGCGCTGGGTTTGGTTAATATGAAGTGATGACTCTTGTGCAGAAGAAATGACGACGTGCGTCCTGGGGCAACCGACTGGGGCTTGGCGTAGCCAGCCCAGTCGGACGGCACACAGCAGTACTTTTACGCCCTTTCGGAAGTTCATTAGTATGTTAATTTTTGTGCAGGAGACGAGCAGTTGCTTGTCTCTCCCAGTTTGGGCTTAACGCCTTATTCCTGGGTGCATGTTAAAGATAAAAACAGTTTCCTCGAGAAGGAATCGCCGGAGTTACCTAGGCCCGGTGGGGTATAAAAATTATCCGTTTTTACTGGATGCTCCGACCTCAGCTCTCTCGTGGCTGCGGATGTCTGACTCTCACTAACACGGCGTCTGGGCGAATAAAGTTGCTTGTGCTGCGTCGTGGCGTACTGGATGAAGGTTCAGGTGAGAGTGAGCAATAGCTTCCGCACAATGCGAGCATGTGTGTGAAAGCGGCGCTCGACGAGATAAACTCGGTAACGCATTTACATAAACGCAATGCTATTACCGAGTTTATTTACGCGCAGACGCGACACGAGAAAACCCGACGAAAGCCGAAGCGTATGCGGCAATATGAGAGCGACAGAGACAGAAAGACTCGCGCGATCTCCTAAGCGAGAAAGTAGGCGAGGCTAGCGCGCATTGACGTACCGTATCCTACAAAAAATAAAAGCTAGGGCGCAAGTGCCCGAAAGGTTCGGACTCGGCGACGAGACGGAGCAAAGTTCAAAATTTGCTCTCACACATCCAGGGAGCAGCAATGGCCGGAAATTGGACCTTGCAAGATTTTGTTTAACGCTCGCTCGCAACTAAAGCATGTATTGTAAAGCAATTATAATTTTTCTCAGGAACGACAAACGACAACGTCAGTATTCAAAGACCGATATGATCAAAAATATTCTAAGTTTTTGAACGACCGAAAATATTCTAAGTCCTGACAGAAGTTATACGTAAAAGTAAAAAAGTCCGACACGACGTACCGGTCTGGATTCGGGCAGAGCTTCCGTGCTGCTCTAATTTTTAAGAGAAACTGCATACTCGGGCCTTGTGCCCTAGACCTTTTATACCCAAAATCATCCTTGCCACCTCTTTTGTATTCCTGTGTCTAGTGTATATGAGAGAGGAGAGACAGCCAATCAGAAGCCTCCAAAGCTGCATATTTTCTTATATGGAGGTTACTTCTCTTTCTTCTAGTTCTTCTAGCCTCCTTGCGGTTCCCTTTTGGCATATAGGAGTAACTATGAGAGGACCATTTAACCAATGAGGGGGCTTACACGTCGCATATCTCCTTATTTGGCATGCTTCCCTATGATATACAGAGCATCTCCTTTCTTCTAGGTTGCCAATGGTTTCCAAATATCTCGTATTTAAATGCGGCGCGTTGTGCACGTGACGAAGGTCTGTACACCATGTATACAGAGGCTTGCGCATGCACCATCTACCTGCGCTCTCTTTTTCCGTTGATAGTTGCTTTCTTCTTCTCGTGCGGCTCGATTTTCAATGCACGGGGTAAGTGCGAGTGCCTCCCCTCCTGTCTCTGCATGCACTCTCCTCCTTCGCTGATAGTCGTTGTGCGGCTTCATTTTCGATGTACGGTAAGCGTGAGTGCCTTTCCTCCTGTCTCCGCATGCACGCTCCTCCACCGCTGATGGTCGTTTTGCGGCTCGATTTTCGATGTACGGGTAAGCGTGAGTGCCTTTATTCCTCGTGTTTTATAATCTTTAATGATTTTATTTATTTCTATTCAGATTTTTGTTTGTATTTTTGATAACGTTGTCGTTTCTCGTTTCTATCTCATTTTGTTAATTATTAAATATTCTTGGATATTCTTAACATCGTATTTTCAAGTTTATTCAATTTATCTTTTTCTGCATTCTAATAGAAAGGGTGTTAATTAACTAATTTAATGATAATTGATCTTATTTATTTCTTAATTGTAAAAATATTAAGATGCGAAAGAAGTGAGCATTTCACACTATAAAAGGGGCTCGCACGAGTACATCAAAGTGCGCTATTAGTGATGGGGCTTCCCTTTTCTATTTCTCTTCACAAATTTAAAATAATATTTGTTGTCAGTCGTACTCTTTTATTTCTGATAACTTCTGATACCAATTATGATTTATTTTTTTTTGTAGTATGGAGCAAATACTTCTGGTCTTGAACAGTCAACTCTCACTACTACTGTGAATATTGAATAAAAATTTCAGCACCAGAGTACCTGCGTAGGAAAACACTCCAGTTTGACTCTGGTTGGGAAATGCCAGTGATTTGAAGTCTTCGTCGACCAGATTGAGGTATGTATATTACACTTATATTGACTTTGCATGTATTTTCTTTCTTTTTATATAAAAACTAACGGGCCCTTCCCTCTAAAGTAACACAGTTTTACCAACTTGTTGTCAGCTATATTATGTAAATTTTATATGTTCATGAGATATTTTTTTATATTAGAATCATAGATGTTTTAGTTATTATCATTCGGGGTTTATTTACAAGCAATAATTGTGTTTTTTTTAGAAAATTGTGAAATTACTCTTATTGAACTTGTAAGAATAAAAATTTTTTGACTAAAATGATTTTATTTTCAGGAAATTTTGAAGGTTTGAAAATTTCTTCTTAAATCTGGATCATCAATAATTTTTCTCTTCAATTTAAATATTTTCCTAACACGTTATTATTTTTTAGCAGGTCATTTGTAAGGTGAAAACTTAAAGAGTTTTCCCTTTTTAAATAATAATTTCTGAGCCTGCGTATCTCATTTCTCTACAGGAAAGTGCTCCTGAAGATTGGTCAGATCCTCAGTAAACCAAATCAATTTCGACTATTTCTTTCTCTTTCGAATGTAATTTGAACACTTAAGCAAAAATCTGAATCTTACCTTTTATTAGCGTTTACTACGGTCGCACGTTGTAGTTGGATTTGAATAATTTTCAAAAAGGAATACCGAATTAATCTCTGGTTCAAGTTTTCTTCTTCTCACTTTATTTTTGAATTTCTTTAATAAGGGCTGTGGTTCAAAAATAATACTCGGCCAAATAATAATATAATTTCGATAAATCTGTTTTATTTTCCAATAGAAGACTCTGATGTGATTAACCAAAAATGTTTGACAATATTTAACTCAAAAATTTAGCAAAAGATCTAGGTGTGGAAATCTGAACAAAACGCTATCGACCCTGACTAAAATGAACCTGAGTCTCTGAGTAAAATCTGATTATGAATCTGAGAGTCCTCCGGTTTCTGCGCCCGATAACGGAGTGAGTAAGCAGCGTGGCTTGAGGGCGCTCGGAAGTGGTTCCGGACCTCTCACGCCGCCGATAGCTTACTTTCCCTCAGCCGCGTTACAATGTCGGCGCTTGTTGCACTCATTAGGCCTTACGGGGCCTGGCAACTAGTTGCGCACCGAAACTGCAACGTAGCTCCGCACGTGTGCCTCTAGCTGTTATCGGGGAAGTTGTTTGGATCAGCGAGATTCTTAGCTACTTGATAGTTTTGTGGCCTTGAGTCTTGCTGTACCTTTATACGTGTGGAACTTTCTCGAAGCCACACTTGTAATTATTATTTTAATTGTGGATTGAGAAAGTTGTCACGTAACATAACTAATTGATGAGAAAATAATTCAGGTGCATTCATGTGTAGGCAATTTAAGTACCATCAACATAGCATGAGTTATTTTTTTATCGATTGTCTAGATTTTTGTAGGCAGTGCAAAAACTAAAAAACCGCTGCTAATTTATTGGCACGTAGCTTTCTCCAACTAAATTTATAGGTCTAATAGATAAAATATTGTTTTAATATACAGTATAATCTGCCTGCTAATGTATCAGGCGGTTTTTAATACATTATTTAATATATAAATTTTGGATGATTCATTGTCTATAAGTTTGCAGACCCCTCTGTTTATTTATTATAGAATACGAACGTTGCCGTCATTTTTTTTCAGAATATATCAGTATGACATGAATTCATAGGAAGGGACTTGAACGACGTGCAACGACGCCCCTATAAGAGGAAGCAAAAGTGTTGAGATAAATCGGTTTTTCCATTTTAGCTCTTTACTTAAGAACCAATTGACAAAATCGTTTAAAATTTCAGCAGCAAGTAGATTTTTTTATGGTTAATCACCAAATAAAATTTTGATGCGTTTGAATACACCGTTTTAGATATATAAAAAATAACAGGATTTTCAAAAAAAGAGGGAGTTTGAAGATAGCGGCTTAAATTCAGTAAAGGAAACAGCAGTAAAGTTACTGCGCAAGGCATATGGCGATACGCAAACGGTGGTCATTCAAATGCCAGCAAAAATGGCTCAGCAGATGATCACAAAGCAGAAAATCAGGATAGGCTAAGTAGTATGCAGAATACGAAAGATAAAGCGGAATGCACGTTCACTTCGCCGCTATAAATGTCTAGGATTTGGAGAAATCGGCATAAACTGCACAGTAGCACAGGATTGAAGTAACCACTGTTACAAGTGTGGAGTCGAAAGACATAATGCAAGAGATTGTAAAAACAAACCGAGCTGCCATCTCTGCCAAGAAAGAGAAAAGTGACCATGCCCGGTATACCGAGCGGCAGTAGAGAAGTTGAAAAAACAAACACTTTCCCAAAGAGACTGGATAGTCAGTCGGTTCCAGGAACAAGATGGGGAAAGGAGCAAACAAGAGTCTGTTTTTATATTCTCAACAATAACAAAATATATTTCTTAGTTAAAAAATAGCATTTGGAATAAGTTGTGCAATCCCGGCTGAAACAGAAATCAATTATGCATCTTGTTAAAAATACTTCGCCTTTACAAGTAGAATTGTTTAAACTAACGCGGTTGACAATTTACAAGAACATATACGCGTTTTTGTTACAAGAATGATTCGGTGTTCGCGGCGTTGGTGTATCGGTTCGGTGGCGGATTTTGGGGTTAGGAATTCATTCGGCACGGTGGAGTCGTGTGCGTACGGCTACGTCGATCCAAATGTGTCGTATAACAACGATCTCGACCACTCTGTGTATACACAGTAACGGGCGGGATAGTGTCACGGTGTTTTGAGGTTATCCCTCGGATTTGTAGAGTCGTGAGCGCACGGCTTCATAAATCTTCGTCGCTCGTCTCGTTCTTCTCTTTATCCTGTGTGCACACAGAGATAAAGCGAGTCGTGAAATGTCAGCGTAAGGCTGGTTTTGTTGGTTAGGAATTTACCTTTGTTTCACCAGGACGTGAGCGCACGAATGGGCGAATCGCCGGCGGAACTATTGTTACTCCCTTAACCCTGTGAGCTCACAGTGGCAGAGGGAGACAGCAATGTGTCGGAATGTAGGTTAGGATTTTACGGTGGCACCGGTTGTCGCCCACGTGTACTCACGTAGACGAGGCTCGGTGTCGCTCGGGTGTTCCGAGTTGCCTCGTGTGCTCACGATGGCAATTCGGAGTTTCGGGTTTCGGTTCGTCTACCAAATCGTCACGTGGGCTCACGAGACGATTTCGTCGGCGTAGGTCTATCTCTCGCTGTTCCTTGTAGTAACGTGTGCGCACGATACTACCTGGAGTGGATCTCGAGTAGAACTGCCCGTTGCGTCGCGCAATCCGCCTTATAAAGGCGCGCGGCGCGGATGTGTATAGGTGCGTTCACCGCGTGCGCCCCTCGCGCCGCCTGGCGCGTCGTCGCTGAGTCGCTCGCCGGCTGCCGCGCTCCGTGCTCGTACAGACTCTCCCTGCGGATGTTGCGCGCGCGCGCTCAATCCGCGTTGTGCGGATTTGTTGGGATATACTGTAAGTATATATACAATCAGCCGCCGTATATATGTGATGCGACTTTGAAGGAAAGCGAGCAAAGGAAAGGGTACCGCTGTGTGAGCATGTCCATCCGAGCATGCGTAGATCGCAGTTAGCCACACGTGGCAGAAAAAAAGACTATAGAGTAAATTGAACTGTAACTATGCCATGATGGTGATACGCTCTCGTCTAAGCGTCGTGATCGATATCTTCGTGCATCGAGCACGTGTGTTACTTAATAAATAATTCAAATAGATGAAACTGTTCTACAATATTTCGTGCCGACTAAATTAAACTGACGGTCGATGGATATGAGATATGAGCTTCTCAATCAACCATCAAGTACTTGGGCATTACCATCGATGCAAGACTAACTTTCAAACAACATTTGGTAATAGTCAGCGATAAAGCAGCAAAAGTCGGCGCTGCTCTATCACGATTGATACCAAATGTAAGAGGCCCAACTCAGAAGCAAAGGTTACTCTTAGCCAGTGTAACCACATTGATTATGCTATATGGAGCCCTAATATAGGCAGATGCGATGCGGGTGAAATCGTATGTCTGAATGCTAACCACTGTGTACAGACGAAGTGCGCTAAAAGTGGCGTCCGCTACCGTACAGTATCGGACAATGCGGTGTGCATTATTGCTGGTATGCCGCCGATTGACCTATTGGTAATGGAAAGTAAGAAAGTATTCCAAACTAAAAGAAGAACAAGTGACAAAACTCAGAAGGAGATCTGGGATGCAGCAAGAAAGAAGACAATGGCCGAATGGCAAACAAGATGGGATGTTAGTGACAAAGGGCGATGGACACATTGCCTTATACCAAAAATAGAGTTTTTAACCGGGCACGGATGCTTTCTGGCTTATCTGCACCGATTTAAATTAGACGACACTCCGAACTGCCTAGCTTGTTTGGACGCTAACGAAGATGCGGAGCACGTTCTCTATGACTATTCGCGATACCAAATGGAGCGAAAAGAACTCGAGTGTTATCTTCAAACCAGAGTGACACCTGAGTCAATGATGACAACTATGTTAACGTCGAAGGATGTTTGGAACGCAATGAACAAGTACGTAAGGACTATCCTCAAGAAGGTTAGAAATGAGGAAGAGAAAAGAAGGCAAATACAAGGCAAAACAGCGGAATAAAAATGTAGCTAGACGAAGGTCACTGAGCCGTTTCGGGGTTGAGGCTGTCCAGAGGATTGCCGGACGATGCCGCACGAAGCAGACGACCAGACGATGCGGTAAGAAGCAGAAGAGGGCGTAAAAGCCTATTGCCCCCCCCCCCCCCCCCGCGAAGCACTACTCGACGGTCGTACCGTGGGGAACATGGGCACAGAAGATGGAGCTAGGTGCGCCTTTACCGAGGGTCGATAAAGGCAAAAAGGGCGGTTCTTGGTATGGTTGCGTGTTTTTCATCTGGCCGTAAAAAGGATGGGTTTAGTCGGTGTGAATTCGACACACGACTGACATTGCGGATGGGGCTGTTTCGATGACCCCATAAACAAATTCACGCTATGGTCTTTCTAAGATTTTCATTAATACCTCTTCTCTGAGAGAGAAAAAAAGACACACCCATGCACCTCCACCCACACACATATACGGACACTTTCTAAAAACACTTGATTTGAACTTCTAACACACCAAAAAGTATTTTCTGAAAGTTTTGACAAAACTCAAAATTGTACTATTACAAAGCTTCCTCTAGGAGGAAGCAAAAATGCGTAATTTTGTCACTTATATGCAAATTTGATAACTTTTCACCACTTATTTTCAGTTAGTTTTTGGAAATTATTATTCTACATACCCTTTCCCACTATAAAGTGCAGAAACATTGCTATATTTAATTTTGTTACCTTCAAAATCTTATTCGACTGGACTAGTATGGATTCGGAATCGGACATATATAGGGTGGGCCATTTTAATTAAACCAGTCTAATAACTCCTAAATTAAGCCATGAACAGAAAAATTGTTCAGATGAAAGTTGTCTAGGTTCAAGGGGGACATCTTATTGTGCAATTAGTTTTGACCTTGAACTCAAATTTCAAGGTCATTTGAAGGTCAAATTTTTTTTTAAATAGGAACCTCTATTTTTGATAGCAGATTCGGAAAGAACAAGAAATTTTACGTCCGAATCGGTATTTCAAAATTTTTTTCATGACCTTCACAAGGTCAAATGTTAAGAAATACTGTAATTGCTATTTAATCGCATTTACTGATAGAATAATCGTAGTTAATGTACTTTTATGATGAATATTCAAACCCAATGTGACAATGACCATGAAAATATTTACCTTGAAAACAAAATAATTCCCTAATTTCAGCGCTACCCAGGAACAACGACGTGGACGTATTATGTTCCCTTTGGGGTGCTTGTTTATCGTGAGTCCCCTTGCCTCTCACT
>QLYP01000366.1:22255-87132 GCA_016647725.1 Nasonia giraulti
TCTTTATTGAAATTGAAACTAAACCAAAATAAGAAAGTGACAACAAAAATAGGAGGAATTTTCAAACTGTATAATTTTTAAATCAAATTTGTAACTTCTTATTTTCTTACGTTAAGACATTGTGATTTAAATTGAAGACAGCGTGAGAACAATCGTTACAATTCATATTAGATTAAAGAAATTCAACTTAAAAAAAACATCTAAACTGGAAATGATGCACTTTGGCAAATACAATAATTAAAAATTTTTTTTAATATTACAAAAGCAAAATGCTGTTTAATATTTTATCTTAAATAATGTATTTTTTATCATCTTACCTTTATTGTTTAACCATTTTTTACGCTTTTGAAACGTTAAACTTTTACTTGACATGCTTCGACCGTGAATGAATTGGCAACATTGATTTTTAACGTTCCATTTCTCACTTCCATTAAGAACTCAGATATTTAAAATTATCAGTTTACTTCAAAATTTACTTTTGTCCACTAAAAATTTGTTAACGAATGTTAAACAAGCATCCTAGTGAGAGGCAAGGGGACTCACGATAAACAAGCACCCCAAAGGGAACATAATCCTAATACGTCCACGTCGTTGTTTCTGGGTAGCGCTGAAATTATGGAATTATTTTGTTTTCAAGGTAAATATTTTCATGGTCATTGTCACATTGACGTCTGTTTATATCTTTCAAATTGTGTTTACATTGTATCATCATGTAGGTATACATCAGACAATGTAGTTACATACATTTCTCAGTCGGATTTTAGAAGTGACCGAGCTTATTAATATTTTGAATGTTTATTAATAATGTATAGTGATTATCACTGTGTGTACACATTTTTTCATGTAAGACGTGCGATACAAATTGTAATCATCATAATACTTTAAACAAGATAAGGTGGTAAGTATAAAATAAATTATTATCAACATGAAACATTAAAATGATTAATGACTTATGTGTATTTGTTTATTAATTTATCCTCAATTCGTTTAAATACAAAATTATCGTATAATTATGTGATTATTACCATATTATGAAATAAAGTTATGATAAATGCATATTTATTCGTTTTAGTCTTTTACCAGTGCATAATAATGCCACTTTATATTCTAAAAGTGAAACTGAAATTGAGACTAGTGAAACGACCTTTGTGTCTGATAATCAGCAAAAAAAAAAAACTGCGAGAACAAAGCCAAAAACTTGCAAATTTGGACGGTAAATTTTTCACAGTCGATGTAGCCAAGTCGACACGAAAACCATGCATGCAGTTTGTTTTGAATGCAATCGTGTCATTAAAGGAGTGTTAACGGTATGCTCGAATTTTTCTTCACATTCAAAAAAAGTGAGTAGTAGTACTCTCATTCTCTCTAAGTAAAAATCTGCCCAAATTAGGTGGCGCGGTAGCGCTACAAAGACGAAGCCGCGGCGCCCGTAACACTATTTACTTCTACATTGGTGTTCGGATTTTTCATGATACAGAAAAAAATGCTTATCGTTACTGTTCGTAAGTTTTTTGGCTTATCAGTATGTTTTCTAAGCTGAACTATGGTTTCTAATGAAAATATTTGTTAAAAAGCCGTTTCGTTTAATAATAAACAAGTTTATATATCACGAATGCTCAAAACAGTATCTCTACTATTTTTCTCCAGTGTGGCAGGACCGTAAAGTAAGCTTTCTAGCCTAAAAGTTGTAGGACCGTGAAGTTGGCCGCACAAGCTATTATGTGTAATACAGTTGGGTATCGCTTTCCCACATATTTTTATAAGTAATACATTTGGTTATCGCTTTCTCACATATATCTATAAGTTGCGCAGAGTAAATGTGTTTATATTGTCTGCTTGACTTTAAGGTTATGTGTTTGAACAGCTGCCGCACTGTCGCTGCACAAACTTTCTGAGTATTCTGGGTCACTGATGACGGGACCCAGGAAGTGAATTTCGTGACTTTTTGTGCATACATGGAAATATCGTTTTCCGGTAGCCGGTCACGCTCGATGTCTAGGTGCCAAGGGTCTTTGATGACGAGGCTGTCGATATATATTGCGCGCTGTAGATTTTTGTTTCCACGTATCAATATCGGCTATGAATGCCATAAATGGCTAAGGTGACCGATAACGGAGTCAGTGCGCACTGTACTTCTTGGTGCAAATATGTTCAAATTAGTTATGTTTTCTGTCCAAGTACATGCAGTCGACAATGAAGCGATCAAGGTAGTGCGATCCATAGCTTTCATTGTCTAAGTGTAAAAACTGATTTTAGACATCAAAAGCTACGAAGCGCTTCAACAATACCCTGTCATCGGCAACCTCATGCACCTGGATACTATACACGAAAGATATTGATATTCCCGTAATAAAAATTACAGTGTGCACTACCCGAACCCCATCATCATGTATTTTATTTTTAGAACAAATTTAAGGTACATACTTCAATAAGTTCTCTTAAAAAGATATGAAATCTCTAAAAAAACTTAACCAAAGTAAAAAGGTTAGGCGCGTTTGATGTTTTGCGTATCATCATGAATGCTAATAATTATTTTTACTGTGAAATTACAGATTAAAAACAACTGAGATTAACTAAAAAAAAGGCAAGTTTACAATCATATTTTTTTATTTGTAAGACGACTAACAAAAAATTATTATGTTTAATCAAGGTCTCAGTCAAATGATTGGTAATTTAAACTTAAGTAATATATTGATCAATTACAAACAACTCTCAAAATACCTACTACATAACTTGCCATGCCCCTTACATTTTGTTACATACTTTTACATTTAAAATTTTTAATTGATAGTAAATAATTTTATTTTTTTTTATAATTGGTGATGTAACATTCTTTAATTTATAGTTTTGCTTATTTATATTTTTGTATTTTAGATTTGAAAATAAAAACTTGGAATACACCTTTAAAACATTTGACACGTTACTCCATTTCTAAACATGCTGATAGGGCATGGAAAAAACAATCAGAAATAGAAACAGCTCTAAAAAGTGCAAAGTATGTGTGTACTACCGCGGATATTTGGAGTTTAGCTAAACGGAGTTTTATGGGGATCATTGCTCACTGAGTACGTGTGTGTGTCTTATTATAATTATTATTAATAAGACACAGCTATATGCAGCTATATAGCTATATGTGACTATATGCAGCTGAAAGAAGCTCACGCGGCAGCAGCGCGCATCGGGACTCGTGTAACAGTGTAAACATAAAACATAGCCTAAAACAGTGCAGTGTATCGAAGTTTGTCGGTGTATGGGTATGAAGACTCGCTCGAGACCAATAGTGTGATCAGTGGCCCCTTTGTATAAACTCGTCTTTAACTTTATGAGTTCTGACCGCTCACGCTTGACGATAACCATATACTCTTCCTCCGAGACCTCATATGTTTATTCCACCAGAATAAGCCAAAAGTGAACGATAAGATCTACCTTTCTCTGTTACAGCTCTTTTAACCTCGACATAAGTAGCTGTGAAGCCAACTCGATCAGGCCTCTGCACATACTATCGGTACAGTAGAATTTGCCACGGCTAGGGAGCGCAGCAACGACGATCATGGAACCGCTTCGACGTTCAGCAGTCGTCACTTTGCGCTCAAAACTAAGCTGAAGAAGTCCACGTGTCGGTGTTCGAGCAAGAGCTGCAGCAGCTGCTGGGCGGCGCGTCAGACAATCGATGGAGATCGGCAGCGCTGGAAGCCTAAGCAGCCTCAAGCTTCGCATACCCGTGACACCTGACGAAAGCCTATACCACGCTGTTGCTGCTTGCCAAATATACAGCAACAATATTTAACTACATAGTCACGCTGGAACCGCGGTAAACAACCGCGTTGCAGTAGCATTCTCTCGACAGATCGTTTGCGTCGAAGCTGTTTCCTTAGAAGTTTGGTTAAACTTATTAAACGGGATATTGACACAATATTGCAAATAATCTCTAGACAATAGTGCCGTAATATACATATTGTTTTTTGAAAATGCAATCCAAAAACGGACATTACCACTTACAGTAATATTGCTGGACAATATCCAGAAGATTATATAATTTTCCTACCATATTTTCAAATCTGCTAAGCCTGCCGATGTAACCTTTAGGCAATATTGCCGAAAGATTGGGCGCTATATGGGTAGTCAAGTGCGAAGAAACTAGTATTGATACTTGTCGATCACTTTTGGAAGGATTAATTTTGGCTCTGGAAAAACGTTTCCATGACTTTTTTAACATCAAGGATTGTGGTGAAGTATCAGCAATTGCAGCTTTTACTTATCTCAGATTAAAACTGACTTGGTTATACTGTTTAGATCAGCACAAAATAGAGTAAAAAAGCTTGTGAAAAAAATTGTAGAGCCTAAAGCGACTGCGCCACCTCCATTACGTCCGAAACCAAAGGACAATTTTTTTGATTTTAGAGAGCCTACTGTTAATTCTGTGTTTTCTACGATTCGGCCTAGAAATGAAAACAAAACTGAATTATTTAAGTTTCTGAAAATGCCTGCTAGTTCAAATTTACTAGAAGAGTTGGCCAAATTTTCTAACCTAAAAAAAGTTTATGAAATGAAGTTTAATACCGTTTTGCTTTTGTCAGCAGCTGTCGAACGTTTATTTTCGTATGCGACATTGCTAAACATGCCAAAAATGAATCAACTAAGCGAATGGAATTTAAAAAATAGAGTAATATATAAGGCTAACTAACAGATATAATAATTTTCAGTTATACAGAGTATACAGGGTGAGAGACAAAGAATTTGAATCCTTATATCTTTTAAACTAAACGGTTTTATAAGCTGCAAAAAGAACCTAGCCAAGGCGATTACACTATCGATATTTTCCTAAAATTTCAACTTAATTAAAGATAGAAAACCTATTTATTTTAGTTTTGTTTTTGTTTTTACATAGAAAATCCATTTTCTTAGGTTTCCGATTTTTAGCTTGAAAACTAGTCATCAAAATGGTTTAAAGATGTAAAGCAAATATATATAATCGTTTTTTTATCATCATTAATTTTTTCAAAACTTTTGACGATTTAGTTTTAGATATTAAACTTTTTCTTGAAAAATCACCTTTTTTATTATAAAAATTGAACGGAACGGTCAATCTGGAAAATCTTGCGGGAAAAAGTAGGAAATTTTATGCTCTTTTAGATACACTATTGTACAATATTGCTGGGACACCAACAACGTCCGCGCGAAACAAGCCTGTCCGCTTTAGAAGACAGCAGGGACAGAATACCGTCCGCGCACTAACACGCGTCCGCGCAGACGAGAAGCGCGGGACATACTCAGATCTTTCGGTTCGCGCGTAACCCTAGTGATATAAGACTCTCGAGCCAAAGGCTAATTCATTTTAATTTAAATAATTATTTCTGTACTCGCGCAACCCATCCTTATATCAAGTACGGTCTTTACAAGATAGCATCCCTTGTGTGAACTAGCTATTGTTACTAGAGTAGCAATTCCTAGAATTTCTTTAAGAACTGTTTAGATTAGATTTTTTTTTAAGTTTTAAAAGATTTTAATGTATTAAGAGATTCTTAGACGTTTTGGAAATTTAGTGTTTCAGAATTTTTGCAGAAAATTACATTTTTTTTTTTTTAATTAGACTAATATATCCGAAAAATATCGCCCGATTAAAACCAGACTCGTGAGGATATTCTCGCGATCGCTGACGTGGAAGCCAGAATAAAGGCTCTGGACCAATTTTATCGTGTCCAGCAAGCACAAAATGACCAACAAATACTGGACGTGTCCTGCAGTGTGCTGGAAGCAAGTCAAACCCAAAGTATCTCTAGAGTAGTCATGCACATACCGGAATACGATAGAACTAACATGAATTTCAAGACATTGGAAAACGATTTTACATTGCTACCAGTGGACCAGGAACCCCAGTTTTTGAGATTTGTAATATCCAGGTTAAAGGGCACGGCAAGACAGACGCTAGACTAGGCTGTATTTTTCGGACGCTAGCCGAACTAAAAAACCATCTCAGAGATTGTTTTGTGCCGTCCAGATCTTACGGATATTACTTAAATTAAATTCAGCCACGATGAGGATGTCTGACAGTATTATGGAAGACTAAACGCGTTGATCAACAATGCAATAGCAGCTGTCAAAGAAGGACTGACGGAAGGTCAAGCAGCGGTGGACCAACGGCCACACTTGGAGTTGCTAGCGTTAGAGGCTTTTATTAACGGACTACCTGACTGATGATGGACAGGTATTACGGACGCAGCTCCACAAAAGTTGACAGAAGCATTTAACAAAGCACTCAAATACGAAAAAGCTAGGATTAAGAAGTTTGGGGAAGGCTATGTACATCCAAGAGTCCACTATGTATACTGTAAACCGGACCAAGCCCCAAACGGAAGGAATGATCCCGAGGACTACCAGCAGTCTTAACCTCACAGAAAAATGAGCCAAGGCGAAATGAGGTGAAGTATGCCTATGATGCAAATGACACACATTTCCCCAGGACTACTATCGAGAATGGAAGAGTAAATGCTCCTCCACAGCTCAGTTATGCAAACTCACCTGAACCTACATCAGCATATTAAAGCGGACACTTGGTCAGCTCAGAAGCCGTTCAGCGTCCCTGGTATCGAGGTATCCACCTGAAATGATGCAGCAAGGGCACTACGGATCCGTATCCACCAATGATGGGACCGTATATGTACATGCCACCTAATCCTTACTGTTATTATCCACCGGGCAATCCTACGTATCCTTATTTATACATGAACCCTTGCATGCCATATTCCATGCAACCGCCTATGCCCGGCATGGATTACCGTCAGCCTCACTCAAGATCAAAGAACCGGTTGTATGGTCCTAAATCGGACAGATCCAGATCAAGTTCGCCATACCGTGGAGACAAGAATCATTTAAACTGGGAAGCGGCTCATCAGAAGAACTTGGCGATGAGCCCAACAGCCAAGCACAGGCAATGAGTCCAAGAACGGCAACCCAAGAGGGTACCCAACACAAGTAATAAGAATCACTTCTGCAGACCGGACAACACCGTCCATAAAGCTACAAGTAGACCAGTTAGTAGCACCTGAGGCCTTATGTATAATAGACACAGATTCTCAAAGGAATGCTGTTTAGCACAGTGTATTAAAAACAGAAACTGTTATAGAATATAATGATTTCGTTGCACATTATGGGAATATCACCTCAAGGCATAGTCACTCAAGGAACGGTAAAGTTGTCTCGTTGGCCAAAATTTTAATATTGGGAAACCCGTTTCTGTACAATGAAAAAGTTAACATCATGTTTGGAGACGAAGTCTTGATAGCTGAAAGCTAACCTATAACACTGGTTACGTTTGCACACAAGGTATTTCCGGAAAATGAGATAAATCCAGATGAAAAATATGGACCAACGAAATCTAAGAAGCCACCATCTAAAAATGCAACGTCATATTATATGAAGTACGAATTCCCTTACGAGAACAAAAAGATTAAACCAGAAATGTTGGAATTACCAACCAAGAAGCCTTATAATTATAAGGGTATCAAGTCAAACAAAAAACCACCTTTAGGTTACCAGCCAGAGCAAAACTACCAATAAGGATCCCGGCTACACAGGACTCAAACTAACTGGAGAAGCGTATCTACGACGAATAACAACTGTCCCAGGAGTATATCTGGGAGAAGCAGCAGTTACCAACGAGAATGGGTACTGCTACGCCATGGCAAAAAACACGAGAGAGGATCCCGTTGATATCGAAATCACCCCTCAACATCTAGAACCTTTTGATCTGAGCGAAGACGACGACTTTTTTGAATTTCCGCTCGAAGGTGACCCTATTACGAACCCGGAAGAAAGTAAGATTGATAATGGAGAAAGTAAGAAAATCATATCACTCACGTCAAGGGATTACAGCAGATACAACGAATAGTGAGGAAGTATTCCTATTTGTTTTACCTGCCAAGAGATCCGGCTCCTAGAACGTCCTGCATGCGACATAAGACTGGACAACCGACGACGAACCAGTTCGTGTTAATTAAAAGAGAGGACCGACGGGAGAAGATAAAGAGTTATTTAACCAACTGCAAAAACTCTTAAACGCCAACGCCTCCGACGCTCCAATAGTCCATTCTGCAGTCTCTGCCGAATCGTCTCCAAGAAACCGGGACCTGATGGAAAAAGGAAGTTTCGCCTGGTTATAGCATCCACCTAGATATACAACGGAGTCCGCTCGAATAATTTTGTCTGCACCAGATAGACCACGGACAGACTAGAGTCTAAATGGAGAGTGTGACATTCGACAGGGACATACGTCCCTGGATCGTACTTACATCGGGGCGCATTCATCTCTCTCTAGACTACTCGGTAAAATAAGGCTTTCGAGCCAAAAGGCTAGTTCTCAGAATAACTAATAGTACTCACGCAGCCCGTATCCCTCTGAAATACGGTCTTTACAATTTTATTGATTATATTAATTAAAAAAAATCAAAAATATATTTTTTTTTAATCAAAAAATGGTTGTATAATATGGCCATAAAATGGTCAGAATCATAAAAAAAATTCACGAATTCAGAATCAAAAAATATGTCAAATTTTATTACGATCGATCGCGTGATTCCAGAATTATAACGCTATATATACACACAGCCATCCGCACAGACGTTTTCTAAAAACGCATAATTCGTACTCCAAACACTTCTCAATGCGTTTCTACGAAGTTTCAGCGAAACTGAAAATTTTACTATTACAAAGCTTCCTCTTAGGAGGAAGCAATAAAGACTTATTAGCTAAGTTGCAAAGAATTATGTTACAGCTTCGTCAGAAGCTAAAATTTAAGAAAGTGCTACATGTTTGTATGCTTTTTAAAAAATTTATTGCAGAAAATGATTTTTGAGTAAAGCTTCGTTTTAGTTGGTGCGAAATGCCTCATGTATATTTTAATTGTTAGTTGAACAAAAATCAAATTTTAATCGTCAATTGAAACAATTTTAATTAACAATTCAATTTCAATCGTCAATTGAACGAATTTTAATTAACGATTAAATTTGTATCGTCAATTTGAAAAAATTAATTAACGATTATAATTTAATTTCTAATTAAAGCCTAATTGAATTAAAAATCTAATCGATTATCTGCAACCCTGCCTTTATTTTTTTAATATTAATTTGTCTTCTTGTTTGAATTTTGTTTGTTTGTTTCTATTTGTTTGTGTTTTTCATTAACTGATTTTAGGTGCTAAAAGTGGGAATTTCACATTATACATATATAGAGAGAGTGATTACTTACTATCCTGTGAGATGACAGTGATCTCGAATCTTCGCATCTTTTGGAGTAAAAGGCTTCTCGCATATGTGGCATTTACGAGCCCTGGTAAACTCTGCGCATCAGTCAAATCTCTCATCGACACTGGATTCTTGTACATATTTTGCACATCCAAAGCAGGAGCATGGATGTTGCTGACAAACCATTTCGCAGGACTTTCTTTCTCGCTCTGCTATCGATAGCTCTTACATACAGTGCAACGGGGCGTCCGACAGATAATTCGTGCGGCTGTGAAGATGCCGCACGTCACCTCGCGAAGATCCTTTTCCAGATCGGCTTTCCCCGATAACGGCAAAGTAATAGCGAGCGGACGTTAGCCGCTGTGTGCAGCGCTATCTCCAGGCTTTTGGCCTGCCGATGCTCGATACAAATGCGTGGTGCACCCGTGTATCAATGGGTAGACGGTTATTCGGGAATCAAACAAAGAAAAGGATACTCGCGTGTGAATGGAAAGGATAAAGTATATTGTCAAAGTTCAAATCATGATACAAAAGGTTACAATAATCTGAGATTGACGCTTGCGCGCGCAAATGCGAGAAGAACGCGTGCTGTTTTACAGGTGAAGCCGGGACGACGATTCGGTGGCGACGAATCTTGGCCTTCAACGGCTTCGTCCCGGATATCGAGAAGAATCTTACTTGGTCGCTTATCTACTTGTCCTCACGACCGGTGATGGCTCCCAGGAATAGGTGTGGGCTGCGGTGGTTCTGGAGGCGTCCCTCAAGGCACTCGAAGCTTCCTAAACACACTTGTCCGCCGGGTGCGGTTATCGGCTCGCCTATTCTGACGAATCGTGGCGTAGATATATTCAAGGCCAAAGCGAAATCGAGTCTGAGTGCGCTCTTACTCCTCACGGGAAAAATCTCTTGTCAGCGCCGCCGCTGACGTCGTCTGCTAGAGTCTAGTCCAAATCGCGCGACATACGGGCGCGCGAGATCCGAAATCTCAGGGCTCGTTACAACAGATAGAGAGTCGTTGTAGGTACATTTAATAAAAAAAATCCAATACTGTATGGCTTGTGCTGTTGATATGTACGCTTGTGATTGTTGACTGGTTCGAGTAGACACTCACAGTCAGCGTATACTACAAACGACACTCTATTTTTGTGTACAATGTTTTTAACTGCATTCTAATTTTTCCTCGGTTTGTAAGTAATGTAGACATCTATCACGCAAGTGTATTTTGCAACAGTGTCTACTCAACTGTCTCAACAACAGCAGCGATAGATTTTTTATCCATACATAATGAAAGTTGTATGCTTTTATAGGCTCTTTCTCTCTCTTCTTCTACATCATTGTATAAGGCTTCAACTAGAAGCAAGTTGACATGCTCGCCTCTTTTTTCAGCACTCAAGTGTCGAGGTAATACGGCGTAATCTTCGCCCTTCTTCTTCAAGAAGTAAACGTTAATTGAAATATTGTTTTGCCTCTCGAACTTGACAACGTTTCTTGGATATACGGGAAATTCAATCCCATCAAAATTATACTTATCAATATGCTACGTATAAGACAATACTCGATGAGGATTAGTTCCCATTTAAAACACAATTTATCGTTGACATTTATCACGTTTACGCATACTTTTTTGTTCTTGGTAATAAGCGGCAAATCGATGTAGGGCTGCCTCGCAACAGATTGTATTTGTTAATTTTTACAGCTAAATTCAGTACCGTTCGCAGAATCCATCCTGATGCTTGCTCCTGAAATTCTTCCGAGTCCGCATCGATACGCTGTAAAACATTTGTCATGAACCAGTCGTTTAAGTCCTTGCTTGAGTGTATCGACACTGTCTTTGTGTCAAACTTTGTGTCAATGTCCGATACCTCTTCACCACTTTTCACATTTACGTATTCGGCAGCCAGCACGGTGTTATGTTTACTGTTATGTACTTTAATATTATGTTTTTTTTTAGTACTACTGACGAGGAGGATTCTTTTAGCGAAGAAGAATTTGTGTCAAATAATTATTCGCCAATCTGCAAAAAACCGGACCGTCAATATGTCCAAAGACATTTGGTGTAAACTACCAGATCTTATTATCTACACATAAGCGATGAAAAAAAGTCATATTCAAGACTAACCTTTATTACAATCGGCCCTTTTCAGGGCTACCATATTAATTAAAACGTTTAAATAATTGTTGTTTGTCGAAAAAATTGCTCTTGTCAGAGCAGCACATAAAAAAAAATTATTAGTCTAGGGTCATAATGGCGTAGTCGGTAAGATGTCTGAGGGCAGAATCTGAGTCAGAGTCTAGAGCAGAATATTTTGAAACTTATTAAGGGGACAAATATATCTTTAATTCTCAAAAATGTTTTGTTTTGCATTATTTTAATATAGATGTTTGCTTGAAATTTTATACCATCAGCGCCGACTAATATACAGTAAATTATTATTTTTGTACAATTAAAAGAAAGTTGAGTTCCGGGATTGTACCCGTGATTTTTGAATTTATATATCAAAGATTATATATGACTTAGTTCTTTTGTGAGTTAAAGTATTTGAGTACAAATCATTCTATATTATAAAATTTAGATTTTTTAAGTTTGGAATTAAAAGAGAATTTAATTTATTCAAGAATATTTTAAGTTTTTTTAAACATATCCATTTTTTATAATACTTTTAGGAAAAAAACATTGAACATGTTTCAATGAACATATACATTTGAACATATACAATTGAACATATACATTCGATTTATTTTAATTTAGAACACTAAATTGTAATTTAGTGTAACATCCAACGATGCTACTGCGCTTATTTTAAAACTACAATTTTAGACTGCATTTTCGTGCGATAGCTAGGTGTTTGAACGTTTGTTTAAAGTAGGAATGAAAGGAAAATAAATCTTTTAGAAAATGACCCAGAGCTATTCGGATCTGAATTCTAAAAGAGTGAAAGAGGGATAAATGACCCGGTTTTAAACGGTTCACTTATCCAAGCGATAGGTTTAGGCAGGTTTAGAAAAGTTATGATAGCAATATTAAAGATACTTACTTTTTCTTTTCTTGTTGATGCTGGGCGTTGTATGAACTCACAGAGTTTATATTTGAGGACTTTGGAGATATGACAATGTAAAAGAAAACTTTAGTCACGAATTATAGTACTTACAAAACTAATTTATTCTTTTAGCTTAAAATTTAACTGTTGCGTACGAAAACTTATGTGCGTACAAGCGCAGAATAAAACTTATGCGTACAAGCGCGTGAATCTATCTATCGCGTACAAGTGCGAAAATCAATCTATCGCGTACAAGCGCGAGAATCTATGTGTCGCGTACAAGCGCAAGAATCTATCTATCTCTAAAAAAAACTTTCAACAAAAGTAAAAGGTTAGGCGATTTTCATCTATTCCGCACATTATTATGCATCTCAATAACATGGTATGCTGACCCATTTAATAAATTACTTATTATAAATCTGTTATAATCATCACAAACTTACTGTAATAACCGAAGTTATATTTTAATAATGCAAATAATTATGTTAATAATACATAAAATTTAATAACGAAATTACAGATTAAAAAAAATGAGATCAATAATAAAATCATCTTTATTACTAAATTATTTTAATAATACTAAAATAAAAAATTTTTGTCTTCTATTCTGAGCTGAGTCAGATAGTTGATTTTAAAAATTTATAACGAAGATATGGATAAAAAAAGAAATGAGATAAAAAAAAGTCTAGTTTATTGTCAAATTATTTTAATAGTAATATTGCAAACAATAAGTGTTGTGTTCAATTCTGGGCTAAGCCGGATAGTTGACTACAAAATTAAAGATTGATCTAAGATTAGTAAATAAAAACTGAAGTAATATATTCAACAATTACAATCAATTGTTATGATATACTTATTAGGTAACTTGCCAGGCCTGTTTCATTTTGTTCATAGGTGAACAAAAAATGTTCTTTTCATATTTTATTATAATTGGATATCAAACCTATTTAAACTTCTTGCATTACTGGTATTAATTTTGAGTATCCAAAATATAATGTACATTATAAAACAGATGTTTGTATTAAAGGTTTGATACGAAAAATGTTGAACCATATTAAATATTAACTTTTTTATACACAATTTTATTTTTGAATGCGATTTGAATATATTCAAATAATAAATTTCTAAGTGATGTGGAAAAAATTGTGATTATAAAAACCTATTATGAATATGCTGAAAGTTACTGCTACAAATCACCGTGAACAAAATGAAATGGGCCTGGCAAGTTACCCAATAAGTATATCATAACAATTGTTTGTAATTGTTGAATATATTACTTAAGTTTTTATTTACTAATCTTAGATCAATCTTTAATTTTGTAGTCAACTATCCGGCTTAGCCCAGAATTGAACACAACACTTATTGTTTGCAATATTACTATTAAAATAATTTGACAATAAACTAGACTTTTTTTTATCTCATTTCTTTTTTTATCCGTAACTTCGTTATAAATTTTTAAAATCAACTATCTGACTCAGCTCAGAATAGAACACAACAATTTTTTATTTCTGTATTATTATTAAAATAATTTAGTAATAAAGATGATTTTATTATTGATCTCATTTTTTTTAATCTGTAATTTCGTTATTAAATTTTATGTATCATTAACATAATTATTTGCATTATTAAAATATAACTTCGGTTATTACAATAAGTTTGTGATGATTATAACAGATTTATAATAAGTAATTTATTAAATGGGTCAGCATACCATTTTCTAATATAATTGATTTATTGCATAGATGTAATAAAAATTCTGACACATCTTGCTGCGCATTCATTGTAAATTCTTTTCCAGCAAACTCTCTTAATGTTTGGATATCAACATTAGTTTTATTAATATATTGTTGTGTAACGGTTCATATTTCCCCAGGATTTTGATAGTCAGTCGGTTCCAGGATCTGGATTGGGGAAAGGGGCAATAAAAGAGTCTGATTTTATGTTTTTTAATGTTAACAAACTATATTTCCTTAAATAGATAATAGTAATTGGGAATCAGTTGTTAAATCCCGTCTGAAACAGAAATCAATTATGCGTTTGGTTAAAAATATTTCGCCTTTACAAAGGGGATAGTTTAAACTAGCGCTGTTAACAATTTACGCGACTTCGCTACAATAATGCGTCGGTGGTTACGGCTACGATGTGTCGGTACGGTGATGGTATGGCGGATTGGTGATGGGTTTGGAGGTTAGGATTTCATTCGGTACGGTGGAGTCGTGTGCGCACGGCTACACGGATCCGGGTGACTTACGTAACAACAATCTCGACCGCCCTGTGTGCGCACAGTAGCGGCCAGGATAGTGCAACGGGATTTTGAGGTTATCCCTCGGATTTATGAAGTCGTGTGCGCACGGTTTCACAAATCTTCGTCTCTCGTCTCGTTCCTCTATTTATCCTGTGTGCGCACAGGGATAAAGCGAGTCGTGAGATGTCGGCGTAAGGCTGGCTTTGTTGATTAGGATTTTTACGGTGGCACCGGGTATTGTCACGTGTGCTCACGTAGACGAGGCTCGATGTCGCTCGGGTGTTCCGGGTTGCCTCGTGTGCTCACGACGGCAATTCGGAGTCTTGGGTTTCGGAGTTTCGGGTTTCGGTTCGTCTACCAAATCGTCACGTGTGCTCACGAGACGACTTCGTCGGCGTAGATCTAGCTCTCACTGCTCCCTGTAGTAACGTGTGCGCACGATGCTACCTGGAGTGGAGCTCGAGTAGAACTCCCTACCGTGTTGCGCTGTCCGCCTTATAAAGGCGCGCGGTGTGGATACGTCTGAGTGTGTACGCCGCTCGCGCCGCCTGGCGCGCCGTTGCTGAGCTGTTTGACGGCTGTCGCGCTTCGCGCTCGTGTGGACTCGCCTTGCGGTTGTTGCGCGCGCGCGCTCGCTTCGCTTCGTGCGGACTCGCATTGTGAATGTTGCGCGCACGCGCGCCCATTTCGCGTCGTGTGTATTCGCGCGATGCACCTGTTTATGTTTATCACGGCCGTCCTCATGTATATTTATATGTACGAGACTCGTGTCTCGTCACAGTTGAAATACTATTTTAACAGTGTCTGACGATATTGTAATAAAATTCTCCTAATGGTTTGGGAATGAAATAAACTTTGCACGCAGGCATTAGCGTAGCAGAAACTCCATCATTGTTTGGTAAACCACAAATATCCAAAGTAGCATTAGAAATTAAATTACTGTGAGTGTCTATCAATGACAAATTTTTATTGATACACCATCGTGTACACTTTTAAATTTTGATTATTTTTGCGATCTATTGGAACATCGAATCTATTTAGATCTGGTCGATATTCTGTTCGTAGTCTATTGTACTCAAGAATAGTTGATATGTCTGCAGTACAGCATGAGGGATCGAAGTTGATGAGGTGCAAACCTTCTAAGGTAGTTACTCTTGAAGCTGCAACGTACGTTTGACCATTACTAAATACATTATTTCCTGCTTCGACAACAGCATTTTTTAGGCTCAAACCTTTACTTTTATGATTTGTTATTCCATAACTATTACAAATCGGGAATTGTTCTCGGGTAATGGAAATTTTATTCATAATAATGAATTTATACTCCAATCGAGATCTGTCCATACTCTTTTCCAGATTGTAATACAATACGTATAGTTGTGATCTCTGAAGATCTATCTTTAGAAACTGAAACGACTGTGCCGATAGTTCTATTAACTAATCCAATAGAAACATCAATGTTTCTTCTTATCATAACTTTGGAACCAATTTTTATTATAATTATACGATCAATGCCACAAAAATTGTCTTCGTCATCATTCAGCAGTTTCAAGACTTTTTTTAAATTTTTTGCACATTTGTATGAGTCTTTAGCAATAAGATTTATTTCTTCAATATCAATCGTACGCATCATAGCTTCATCAATAGCATTGCACATTTTTCTTGTTGGCAATAGACATACGGTGTGAGATGGTAATTTGATTAAATATTTACATAATTCTTCAATATTTTTTGAATAATCGTTACTTCGTAAATTTATTTTTCTAGTTTTCAATATCATAACAAATACTTGCATGGCCACGTTTATCAACATCAAGGTATTGAGCGGAACATATATCTATTGATAAAAGAAACTTGTAAGCACTTCTAAAAGTCATTTTAAAAATTTCTAAAAAAAACTTTGAGTTCTATTAATATATCGACATCAATAGTTTAACAATAACCGTTACATTCCCAGACTATACTTTTTTTACTTTTTTCTCCAAGAAGTGGTAAAATATTTGTGCTTTGTCCTTTTTCATTTATAATAATTTTATTGTCGATATTAAAATCGTTAAATAAACCAAGCCGAATATCATACGCAGTACCTGCAAAATATGGTTCTGAGGCAGATGTATGTTTGGGTCTACCGCATAAAGCAGTTAATGCATGATTCTACATTATCCATAATAGATACATCACCTAATCGAGTATATTAAATTTAACAAATTCAAGTATGAATACAATTGAACTGATACATAAGCTGCTGATCATGCTTACTTTTTAATGTCAAATTAACCTCACTGTGCTAGTACCAACCTTTTTAGCAAATTCTGCCCGTGTACTGTCGCTCATGGTAGGAGTTTCTGGGCAAAATCTGTGCGATTTACAATAATACTTACCTGTTTCCTTGTCCATACGTATGCCGATGAGAAGTGCAGCAAAAAGGTAAACAGGGAGTCCAGTATTAGCTGTGGAATCGGCAGACAGTTGCGGCGGCCGCGACAAAAGTTTTCTGTCCCCACACCCGCTAAACTCTCCCGATTTCACGTATGCACGAAGGTGTTGTACCACAATGTTATTAATTGCCGTCGAATACAACAAAAAATCAGTCGATCGTACTATGGGTTAGTGATATGCCGGCTGCGATGTACACATCAGTGCAGTGCGCAAAAAGTATGGCTCGGCGGCGCGATAGGCCTGCCGGTAAGGTAGATGCGCTTTTTTGCGTAAGAAGCGCATCTACCTTACCGGCTACTTCTTCTCTGTATAAGAAAGTCTGGTGAGAGAGACTCTAGCTTGTCGCGGCGAGCCAGCGTCGCCTCGTTTCCCCGCCGCGCGCTCTCCCACTCTGGGCGTTGGGCTCTTTCGCCTAGGTTCAATCGAGTTAATGACAATTCAACTTTATTTTGAAGATTTCTTAATCCTTGTTTTGCTTCATTCATGTAGTTATCACGTACATAAATAGACGTGGATATTAAATTTTCAGCTTGTAACCTGCATTGTGACGAAAAATTAACTGAAGAATTAAATTTTTTAAGTTTTTTATCAACTTAATCGTACTATCCTCAACAACGTTAATCGATTAATATTTTTTTTTATTTTTTGTGCCATTGCAATTTTGTCTTTAATTTTATTGCAATATTTTTGTTGTATTGCTAATATTTTTTCAAAATTATTCTTGCAGTAACTCTTTATTATTTCTAGTACTTTTTCACGTTTGTTCTTACGCTTGTTTAATATATCAGTTTTGTTATTTAAATAGTATACTTTTTTATTACTTAGTATCTTAGTCTTGCAACTTTCGTAGTATTGTTTATTTTCAACACTTTTCTTACTATTAGAATTTAATAAAACGTCTGATTTTATACTACATAAATTTGTTTGATTTTCAGAGTTTGTATCACAATGAGATATTTTATTATAATGAATCTCACTTTTATTGTAATCGTGCGCATTTATATTTAGCTGATATGAACTCGAATAATTATTGCTTGGAGAAGTATGCTTTTCTTTTTCTGTGCCTGTGCATAATTGTTCTCTTTTAACATTATTATTCATTTTTGAAGGTGTCAATTGGTCAACTAAACATTTAAAAGTTTCATCGGTTTCACTTTGATTACTATGTACAGTTTTCAAATTTTTCATTTGACGTTTTTCTCTTAATGCTTGTAAAGTTTTGTCTTTATCTTTTTGATAATATGTTTTTCTATACTTGATTAGCGGACTACGTAAATTTTTTTCCTCATTAAAGTTTCATCCGTAATTTGATTGATTGTGCGTTCTCTACTGTGCATAACATTATTGTTTTAACCTCGAATTATACTTACTGTTTCGCTTATGGAATGAGGATGAAATTGTGAACAATAGTTAGAAAGAGTATTCAAACATGGGAAATGTTCAATTGATCTACTTTCAAATATTTTTAACAAATGTCTGTGGGGGCTCCCACTGTCCATCACCGGAGTCACCGCAGGAAGCAGCGCCTGATCCCCAGGCCTGACTTCGAGTAAGCAGCCGCTCCATCCGGCCACTGCCTCTCTCGCGGCGCCCCCTCCGAGCCGCCACGATGGGTGGAGAACTGACGCAGCGCTTCAGAGCAGAGAGAGAGAGAGAGAGAGAGAGAGAGAGAGAGAGAGAGAGAGAGAGAGAGAGAGAGTCAAGCTATCGATAGTCTTATACGTTAATAAAGTTCCTAATTTGTATTCTTTTACTAAACGACAAGTTATTTTATTTCTTCGACACCTCGAGCCTGGTGAGGATCCTCGAACATCCCTGGATTATCTTCCAAATGTCTACGTATTTTACTTGGATCATAAACCATTGTCTCGGGTCTAAAACAAAAAAAAAGTGTCACCGCAAAAGCTATGGAGTAAACACTACAATCCGTAGCATTTGTTTGGGACTGAGCTGTTTGAAATGTAATCGGTTTTTTTGTTCATTAAAAGAATAAAGATGTAACTTTTGTAAAACTATACTAACATCACTATGTAATTTGTTATTATTCATCGAATCATACACAAATAAAGTATTAGTATCGTAATACGTACATATAAAATGACCTATTGTAGAGCCACGTGGAAATAAAATTTGTATGTGTTTATTATTTTCATTTATTTGTGAAATTTTAGAAATATTTTGTAAGTACAATGTTGAGTATGGTTTATACGTAGAAAGTTGTTTTAACATTTCATGAAAATAATCCATGTGTTCATCGTTTAGACAATCATTATTGATGATAATATTTTTATCATACAAATTTCTGGGCTGAACATTTATAGGGATAGGTGTAATATTACAAAGGAAATGTGCAATATACTTATTGACAAGTAATTAATGTGCACGCATGGTATGAGTATTATATATAACAATATCTGGTTTTATGTCGCATAATAGAGTTATTGCGAAAGCTATAGCGAAAATACCACAATCTTTTTGATTCATTTGTTCTTGAACCTTTGGAAAAATAACTTCTTTATCCTTCTGAAAATAATAAGGATGTAGAATTTTTAATGATTTTTCTAAATCTCTGTGCATTACTTTATTATTCATAGAATCAAAAACATAAATATTGTCAGTGTCATAGTAAGAAGTTATCCAATGACCAGTAGCGTTTGGATCATTACATGCTGATGACAAATATATTATTTGTATATGTTTCTGATTTCTTGGAATTTCTGAAACATAGCCTAGGTATAAAAGCAGAGTTGAAAAAGGCTTTATACTTTGAAAAAGCTGATAGCAATAAAAGAAAATAATTAGAATCATCAACAAATCACCTGATATAACACGTTTTCGTGCACATTCTGTGAAATTTTGTGAAACGTTATTATCCATTTTATCTGTAATCTTATGAAATGGTATATAAATCACTTAAAGCAGGTTAATTGATATTGGGTCACTTATAGCGGACTAATAACAAGCTTAATAGTAATAATAATAGTATTAATAATAAATGTAAATAACTATTAAATAACAATTTTGGTCTAATTTATCTTTGGTGGTCTTAAATTTATTTTGGTTTGAATGTGGCAGTTGTTGTTTATTATGCCTGCGTTGAGTGAACCTGTGGAGTGATTTGGCTTTGGCTGTTTACGGCTTATAAAGGCTATTTATGGCTTACAAAGGCTTTTTATGGCTTATAAAGGCTATTTATGGCTATGACTATGGTTAATGGCTTTGGTTGATGGTTTTCTAGACTTTGAATAAACACCTCTTTTACTTTGTTAAAAATACCTTTCGGTCTTTTATTTTACGCGAAAACTCCGAACCAATCACTCTACAGCGAGATCGAGAGGAAGTTTTCTAATCAGCAACAGCCAGAACGGGACTCTCGAGCCGTTTGCTCCATCGAGAGTGGTGACAGCCCTGCCCCTTGCAATTCATTAGGACATCAAGCTTCCCGAAGGAGTCTGGAACGTCTAGTCAGCCCTCCCAGGACTTGTAAAATCGCCTTGGCCGTTCCTCAGATGTTACGATCATTCTTCAAACGACTACCAGATAAGTAATAGATAATTAATTTATTTGAGTATTCAGCACGCGATCTCGGGACGTAACAACGCCAGCAAAATCAGACGCTCCAGCCCAGGCCTGACTTCAAATAGCTGAGTCTGGCCACCATCATAGGCACGAGCGCCACCAGACCGACGCTACGCTGTGGTAAGCGGGTAGCGCGCACCCTATCGCTATTCTGGGCATGGCCGCCAAACTAACTGGAAGCTCAAGAGATAACTGAACCGTATTATTTCAACTCTTAAAAAAGTAAAAGGTTAGGCGAGTTTGATATATTCCGCAACAAAAGTATAGATAGAAAAGAACTGAGATCAATCAAACAAAGTCAAGTTTATTATATTTAATCGTAATGAAAAAAAAAACAACTCTCAAAATAATTACTACGTAACTTGCCATGCCCTTATCTTGAGAGTTGTTCTTTTTTACGATTAAATATAATAAACTTGACTTTGTTTGATTGATCTCAGTTCTTTTCTATCTGTAATTTTGTTGCGAAATATATCAAACTCGCCTAACCTTTTACTTTTTTAAGAGTTAATTTTTTTTAGAGATTTTAATCCTTCTTTTAAAATTGTTTAGAGTATTTCATATTCAAAGTCGTAAAAATAAAATATAAGCATCTTTAGCACCATTCGACCACAGCATTTTGAATTATTTATATACCTAGACACGAAAAACCACAGTGCGAACTACCCAGACCTCGTCATCTGGTACCCTGGTAAGTTAGTTATTGTTACAGCTCCGGAACGCAGACTATGCACTGTCAACCTCTTAATTCAAAATATCGTAATATATTATTATATTTTCTTGAGAAAGCAATTCTCATCTGTATATAGCTTTGCGGCCAACTTCATGGTCCTAACACTTCTTGCGGCTAACTTAACGGTCCTTTCACATTTCGGGCTGAAGAAGAAAAACGTAATTTTAGCATTTGTGGATTATACACTCACATATTATAAAAATAAGCAGCCTATCACTAATATTTTGGTTGGAAATCATAGTTTAGCTCAGAAAACATACTAATAAGCCAAAAAATCTTACGAACAGTAACAATAAGCATTTTTTCTGTATCATGAAAAATCCGAACACCAATATAGAAGTTAATACTGTCACGGGCGCCGCGGCTTCGCCTGATTCTCAAACTCGCCTTTGTGGCACTACCGCGCCACTTGATAAAGTCGTCGTAATTCTAGTTTTGCATAAACAGTCGGACTTGTCAATTCTCACCCGCTCTACCTCATTGTTTACGAGCTGTGAGCAATTATTGTATGTTTGAGAATATAATAATATTGTATTATTATGTATAAAAGATGGATACATATTAAATATTCCTATTATATTTAATTAAAACGCATAGAAAATATTAAACTATATATTCATGCATACTTACAACGTTATTATAAACACAATTTTCTGAGTTTGTTAGTAATTGGATCGGATGATAAGAATCGATGAGGCATAGTTTATGACTAAATCGAGGACAAACAAAACCTGATTTACTGCTAATTAATGCAAGTGATGCCAGAAAATCTAGTTTACTTATGCAAGTAGATAGTTCAAAAAGAAATGTAATATATACGTTTAAATTTTCAAGTAAATTTACAATTAGTCTGTAAAGAAATTATATTTCTTTATTAATCGAATGTTATTATTCTTATTATGATTGTTATATTAATGATTATTATTCTCGTAAGAAATTGCTAGTCCCTCATACGGCGCGACCTCTCAAGATTGCGGATAAGAGAACACTCACTTTCTATCTAACGGGCTTTATCAGACTAGCTAGAAAGAACCGACCCCCCCCCCCCCCCAGTTGCATAATATAGTATTCCTGTTATAATTTCTCCAGTACCTCTTAAAACTTGTTTCGTACTAATTATATATTGTATTATATCTCACTGTGCCATTAATAAAAAATCGCTGCCAATTCTTCGTCACGTAGCTTCCTTCAACAGTATGTATTGCTTTAATATCAAAATTGTTTTCACTTTGTGCATAATTCTTTATATTTTCTGTACTTTCCGATTACATGCATCTAAAATGAATGAGAAGCTTCTCATTTCGAGCGTGAAAGTCATTCCTCCTATTATAGCGGAGGTTTTCAGTTATCGTAAAACACAAAAAAGTGTGCATTTTCAGTATTTGATCTATTTCTCAGGATCAAATCAATAAAATCACATAAAATCACTTAAAATTTGTATTATTCTCACATAGCTATAATAGATTAATGGGGATGAGGGTAAACATTTTAAAAAATAAAAATTAGAATGGGCAAAGATAAGAAATTCTGGGACTATAATTTTACCTTTCGTTATAATTCAATTCGTAAGTTTTGTCTTTGAAATCTTTATTTTTTTAAATTTCTACCCTCACCCGATTAATGGTTGTTAAACGAAATATCATTATAAAATAAACGCACATGCAAGAATATTAATGTTGTTTTTCATAAATTAATAAATAGAGAAACAGAAAAAACGAGCCTTGGTAGATTAAAATCCATTATATAGAACTGAGATAGAAATTTTAAAGTCTTAAGTTAAAGCGAGTATACAAGTAAAGGAATTTTTTGAACCTTAATATCTTGAACCTGAAACCAACTGGTTTTGTAAACAACCCAAATAAGGGGATCAAGGTGTTGTGTAATGCTAACTAAATAAGTTATTTATTCTCTTTCGAATGGATATCAAGCAATTTAATCTCTCTCTTTAATTATTCCAATAACTTTATCAGAAAAAACTGAAATCTAAAAACTAAAAGATTGCTTTAAAAAAACGAGTTAACAAAATATAAAAACTGCCTTTTTACACTATGTTACAGTAAAAACAAAGAAAGTGAAACTTGATTGCTTTAAATCTACTTAGTAGAAGCTTATATGCAGGCGTATACATACGCACACAAATACACATACATCCATTTTTCAAAAAAGATCTTCCTTTTTGACGAAGCATAAAAGCTCTTCTATGATGTAATCTGTGCAGTTGTTGACGGACGATGCAATGCGTTCTAAGCGTCAATAGCGTTCGTTGGATATAGATGGCTGCCCTTTTTAGTCCGTCTTTGTAGTACAGTCGCAGAAGTGAAAATTTTGTTCCCCTCGTTAGTAGACTCTTTGAAAATTTTGTCGAAAAGAATTGATTTTACGCCGAAGGATGTAATAAAGCGTATCTCTGTATCGTTATCAAGTAAGATTTTTTCAGGAATATCAAGTGTATTTTCGTGCAAAGCGCAACTGTGTGCCACGTGCCCCACAAATGTCGCGGCCTGCTTTAGAGACAGGACTACGGGTTATAAAGGTACGTACCTATACCTCTGCATAAATTTACCTCTGAACTGGCCCGCGTTTCCGAGTGTCTGAGTACTCGACATATTTTTGCCAAATGTGCGCGTTTTGATCGAGCATGAGTCTCAAGGTGTCAAGAGAAGGCATTATTTTTCAGAAAAATTTGGAAACCTTGGACCCCGCGGACGTGATCCGTGGATGGGTATCGTGAAAGAGTACTGGGCATCTTAGGGTATTTTCTCTTAAAAATTAAGGGGTGAAAGCTCGAAAACGGAGAGTATTACCCGAGCTGAGTAATATAAAAGCTCTGGAGACGTTTGCGCTGCTATCCGGTCTACTCTGCAGTCTCGTGCAGGACTGTCCGTGTTTAAAAGTCAAGAAAAAAGTCGGAAGATAGTCGTAATGGCTCGTTGTGAATAAGTTGTTTGCATCCTAAAGTCAGCGGAGTTCGTCAAACTTGTCGCGAGTTTCGGTGCTATAGTGTCTGAATGTGCATCTGCAGTTTGTTTGCAGCAAAACCGTCTATAAAAGCGTCGTTAATAACGAGTGCTGGTCACAAATACTAGACATGACACCGCATAATCTTGTGCTAGAGTTTTTATACATTCTAGCGCTGTGTGACCTAAAATTTGTATTTAAACTCTACAACAGGTGTATACACCAGAATGTGTTAGCTACATATATCGCTGGACGGTATTTGACAGCGAGCGATAGACTCGTGCTGTGACATTACGAGCTTCTGCTTATTAAGAAGTATCACAAATTGCGTAAGTACAATTATACAATTAATTTATAATTTTCTATTAATTCTTTTTATTAATCCTTCATTTTTTTTGTTTATTGCAGACGCTAGCCCGCAAAAGCGTATTACATTATAAATAATTACGATCAGTTGAGCCTAGAGTTGCTAGTGAATGAACACATTACACAATTTTAATTAGTCCATAAACCACCGAATATAGATTCGGACGCGTGGGTCGATCAGGCGTTTCAGAAAATTGTAGAAAAATTAACAAAAGACCGTAAAGAGGGCGATTTAATTAGTATAACTGTTAAGTGTGACGGCTTTGTAGACGGGTCGATTTAGGTTAAAGGCACAGCTATACGCGATTTGCGACCCGAGCCTGTGCGAGACCTGTTTCAATTAATACAACAGAGTAAAAGAATTGTAGACATAGACGCCTCTTTTACATTAACATTTGCATATATCTCTATGCCGGATCTAAACGAATAGATGACGAACGTTACAGGAAAGGGGATTACGTCTGATGTCAAAAATATGCTCAACAAACGTAGCATTATAAGTATAAAAAATTACAACTTATGTTTGCCACGCGCTCTTGCTTGCGGCAAGTTTTATGTAAATAAAAACGCGAGTCGCAAGTGGGCCAGAGAGCATCGGGCTTTAGCATTAATGCAATAATCGGGTGTAGAGCTTGAAAATGACCAAGAGCGGTCTTCGCTTGCTCGAGAAATTTCAACAGTATTTTGTAACTAAAAGATAGCTATTCGTGTGTACATAAATAAAACATTCAGGATGAAGAATGAACCTTTATTTTTCGACGGTTTAAAGCAAGTTCGTGGGAAATATAAAAAACAATAAATATTATGCTTTATCGCGAGGAGGATCATTTCGATTTAATTCTAAACTTGGTATGCTTGCGAAGTTGGATGTATTTTTGTGAACTGTGTAATTATGCCTATTCCGCGATATAGTCGAGGAAATGAAGCACTAAAAACGGCCTTACTGTCGATTTTTTAAGCAGTAAGATGGATCGAAATGCGGTTTTTTGCATTTGATTCGTCAGAGTATTAGAACATTTTCTGACCTAGTGTGATTAATTACTTTTTGCTTTCTTCCTAAGGAAGCCTTGTAATAGTAATTTTTGGAGTTTTTAGTCGAAAAAGTGTTTTTAGAAAATGTCCGTATGGATGTGTGTATGTGTGTATGTGTGTGTTCGTTCGTATCGCCTCTAGCTTTGCTTCTACTCAGTGGATTTCAATCCACCAAGTCTCATTTTCTTTGTTTTTACTAGTACATATCGGGACAATAGTCCGTTTTTATATTTTCTGGACACTTTTTTTTATATCAATTTTTTAGTTTTGAGATTTCTTATAAAGTTATTGGAAAAGTTGATCAAAGTAAATTGCTTCACATGTACCTAAAAGAGAATAAAATTACCTATCTTTTTAATACAGAAAATTTATAATATTATCGTCCGTCGTTTTTTTATTACACACCATAAAGCGCAAATTTTTAAAATGGTTTTAACTCGAAAACTAAATTTTGAAACTTTCTAAAAAAAATCATGATTATTAAAAGTTATTAGGCCTATACTTGACTTTAATTTTTAGTCATTTCATCAGGCAGATCCTGAGAAAAACATCAACAACTGAAAAAAGTCATTTTTCTACGTGACGGGATAACGAGTAAAAAGGCAATAATCAATTTAAAATTTTAGATTTCGTTAGTATTATAACATCTTAATCCCTTTTTTTAGGTTGTTTATGATACCAGTTAGTTTCAAAGATATTAAGCTTCAAAATATTGTTTCTCACCCTGTATACTTTGCATAATTGGAAACTGCATTGCTTATATCTATAGCGTCCTCACAGTGGCGGGTGGGTAAAGTAATTTTAACTTTAACGTGCGGGACATGGCAATTAGCGTTCGCGGCTACCTCAGACATACTGCCATCTTGCGTCAATATTCGCAAGTGGCGGCAGCAACGCCGGCGGTGTGGTGCGTATACGGCTGCCCTCCAGTACTCGAAACCATCGAAGCTATGATCTTCGAATATACCGAGGATATACCGGAAGTATACTGGAGGTATACCTGGGGTATACCAGGGGTATACCGGAAGTACCTAAGGGTATACTGAGGATACTCGAGGATATACCGAAGATACCCGAGAGTACCTGAGAGTATTTTGAGCTATTTTTATGACAGTGCGGCCAACGCGATAAATTCCCCCACATATGTGATAAATACTATATACTAGACAAATGCACGTGCACCTACATTCGCGCAATTTATGCAGTTACATGGAATATTGCTTAATATTGCCTAATATTTTGTTTGAAGCCTGTACTACTACTTGTACCCGATACTGACAGAAAACCGCTGGATCTAACAAAAAATTTTTATGAACCGCGGTAGTTTCAAAATATCCACTTTTTCCAGGAATATAATCATTTAGTGCAAGCTCTCTGCTAAGAGTGCGTTAAGAGGGCGACGCAGTGACAACAGCTCTTGATTGCTTCTGCAGCGGAGAGTAGCGCTTGATACCAGCGGACGTCGTGCTACGGTCTGTCTACAAGGCATGCCTTCAGATTATCTTCAGGCAGATTCTTTATTGCATGCGTTTGGTAGGAAACACGATATAAACTATGAAATGAATAATAAAATGTACCATTTGCAAATTTTATCAAAATATATCATACTTTGTACAAGCTAGCAAACCCTTCAAGGAAGCAAGAAGCAAGCTAAATTCAATAAACCTTCTTTAAAAAAAAATCTCTTTTAATTGTTTTAGCTTTCGTATAAAATTACTTCCTTCTAGAGAAAGCTTTGTAATATTAAAATTTTGAGTTTCGTCAAAACTTCCCGAAAATACTTTTTGGAATAACTTCAAAACACGTGTTTTTAGAAAATGTTCGTATATGTGTGTTGTTTTTTTTTACGTGGCCTAGGCAGAGCATGCTGCACAAGTAATCCTCCGACACCGGATCCCCACAGGTACTATCGTTGAACAATACTTCCGTGGTGCCCGTTAACCAGCCTTCTTTGCCTTCGCCTTTGAAGTTTGACATTTCCATACATCTCCCATCCACCAAGGTGATTAGAGGTTCAGGATCAAATTCGCCTTTTTCATTCTGCATCGTCCTGCCGTCTACAAGCAGGTGGCTAATCTCCTTTTGGTAGTAGCACCAGGCGTTGCTTCTTCCAGTTCTTAGAAAACGTCCCTTCTTCGAGACATGATCTGTACAAGTCCACAAAGATGTCGGGGCATACCTGTATAGCTTGTTTCAATGCAATATTGGGTATGCCATCTAGGCCTGGAGCCTTGTTGTCCCCAATTCTTTTGCATGCAGCTAGTAATTTCTCTGTGGAGATTGTTCGAATGATTTTATCGTTTGCCTCAGCTTCAGGAATGGCTGTTACTTTTAGTTGAAGGGAAAACAGTGTGGTCACAATACGTTCCAGCCATGCTGAGTTATAAATTATCCGTTGCAGGATCTTGAACACACTCGACAGGCGAGTCTCGTAAACTGAAATCCCTCTCGATAATAAAATGTTTCCCAAACTCTCTCAACCGTATAAATAAAATCGCAATAATATTCGTGCGCAAAAAAAAATTATTAGTCACCTTCATTATAGACGATCGGCAATCATATAAAAGTCCCGTTCCAAATCTTCGCAATTCATCCTTCATCACGAGTATATTAATACACGTGAGAAACCTCGACTCGCGTTTACGACCTACTCCCCAGTGAGAAAAAAAAAACGATACCGGAAGATCCTTAACGGCAGAAGAATGGCGACAGCAGCCGATCGAGGATATACGACCCGGCCCTGACTCGACTCACGTTTTTCTTTTCGGCTGCACGGCGTGACGCGCAGCCCGGAACGTTAATGCAGTTTGATGCTGAACTTTATTGAAAAAGTATAAGTGTCATATTAATGTCGAATATTGTGCATCAATTCAAAGTATTAAATACATATTCGATTATATTCACTAAGGTGGATATAGAGCATTATGTAAGATGAAAAAAATTGAATATCCAAATAATTCTAGCAAAGAAACTCCCATAGTACATGATGAACTCACTCAGTATGTAGATGGTAGATATTTAAGCCCAATGGAAGCTGCTTGGCGTCTACAAGGATATCCTCTTTGTGGTAAAATACCCGCTGTAGAATGTTTAGGAATCCATACAAAAGATCAACAACATATAGTTTACGAAGAAAATAAAGAATTGCAAGCCTTAAACAATAAAGAAACTACTTTCACAGCATGGTTTAAATTAAATAAAATTAATGATTTTACAAAAATACTTAAATATGTTGAACTGCCTGAATATTCTAGATTTAATAAAATTCAAAATCTTGGATAAAACGTTCACGTTCTTCTCAATACAATACTATTGCTCGACTTAATATCGTATCACCAAAAGATACTGAGAGATTTTTTTTGAAATTAATACTAAATCGAGCAAGAGGTCCAACTTCATTTGAAGATTTGAAAAATCATAAAGATATAGAGTATCAAACATATAAAGACGCAGCACTTGCAATGGGCTTAATAGAAGATGATTCACATATTTTTATTATTTTTGAAGAAGCTTGTCACATCATGTTACCATTTCAATTACGTAAATTTTTTGCATGGTTTATTTTAGCAGGAAACATACAGGGTAATACAATTTGGAACAAATTTAAAAATTATTTCACCGAAGATTTTAAGACAAATAAAGAGAATAATGCTCTATCTCATATTCAAATTATATTAGAGAATGAAGAAAAATCTTGCAAAGATTTCAGTTTACCAGAACCAAATAGTATTATTAATGATGATGCAACATCTATAGATAATGTCTTACAAAGTGCCGATATCTTTAAATGTATATTTGATCAATTGACCGATGATCAAAAGGCAATTTTTGAAGAGTTAGTTGACAATGAACACAAAATTTATTTCATTGATGGTCCTGGAGGTACGGGAAAAACGTTTTTATATAAAACATTCATTTATTATGACATGTCATTAAACAAAAACGTTTTATCAATGGCATGGACTGTTATCGCGTCTATTTTTTTACCTACGGGATTGACAAGTCATCGAACCTTGAGATTGCCTTTAGATTTAAATAATATCGAAAGTGCTTTTTTGAAATTAGAGTCTGACAATAAAAGATTAAGAGAGGCAGATTTAATAATTCGGGATGAAGCTTCAATGATACCTAATAAAGCTTTAAAAATTATTAATCGTACTTTACAAGATGTATGTCGTAACGATATTCTTTTTGCGGGAAAATTAATAGTATTAGGAGGAGATTTTAGACAAATTCTTCCAGTAATTAAACATGGATACCGAAACTCTATCATAGAAGAAACAATTAGATATTCAACTTTGTGGCATCTTTTTAAAATTTTGAAGCTCAATAAAAATATACGTTCGAATAATGTAGAATTTTCCTCTTTTTTGTTAGAAATAGGAGAAGGTAAAGTCGATACATCTGAAATTCCTCAAAAATGGAAAACTACCAATGTTTGCAATGAAATTTATAAAAATATTAATTTAGGTGCTTCCGTTAGTAGCGTGATCTTAGCTCCTCATAATGAAGACATCAAAATTTTAAATAAGAAAGTTCTAAAATTATTACATGGCGAATCAAAGACATTATAGTGTAGATTATGCAACACATAAAGGAGTAGATCAAACAGAGGAAAATATTCATTTAAATTATCCAGTTGAAATGTTGAATAATATCAGAGAAGGTCGTCCACCACATAAACTTAATTTGAAAGTAAATGCAATAGTGATGTTAATTAGAAATTTAAGTATTACAGATGGTTTATGTAATGGCACTCCTTTAAAGATTACCAAATTATATGAGTATAACATTGAAGCAGAAATAATTACAGGCGAAAATATTGAACAGAAAGTTTTTATACCGAGAATAACATTAATACCGAAAATTCATCTTCGTTTCCATTTACTCTTTTTATAAAACAATTCCCAATCATATTAGCGTTTGCCATAACGATAAATAAATCACAAGGCCAAAGTTTTGATTCAATAGGAATTTTTTTGAAACGACCATTGTTTTCGCATGGTCAATTATATGTTGCATTATCTCGATGTCGAAATCCTGATAATATACGTATTCAGAATGAGTCAGGTGAATCAATACAAAATATTGATTGGAATGAAATTTTAAATATTTGATTCAAAACTGTTTAGTCAATTCTTAGGGTTTTCGATCATAGAGTAATTATTATTCAGTTTTTTTTTTAGATTTTTTTCAAATAAAAGACATGTATTTATATTAACTTCTTGCTGCTTTTCAATTTCACACTGTATACACAATGCAGAACAAAACAGAAACATAAATGATCGTTTAATAACAATAATGAATTAATTTTATATTATTATAGGACATGATATAATAATGTCTAAATAATTTATAAATATTAAATGATTATTTAAAATATTTACTTAAAAAAAGTTTCCATTGAGATTTCGTCCTGTTAAAAAATATAGAGAAAAATCAAGATTTATTATCAAATTAACTACGTATTTAAATTTCTTTTTTTCAATATGAATACATAAAATTAATTAACTGATACAAATTAATAAAAGTTAATTTTTCTTAATTATATCATATTTTATGTAATTCAAAGGCGAAAAATTTAATTTAAATACAAAACTGATTTGATAACAAATTGATTAATATCCATTATTTTTAACAAGATATTATTAGGTTAAATGCATAAATTAAAAATATTAAAATGATTATAAAGATTGTAAACTTTTTTTAAGTAAATATGTTTCTGCAGGATGGAGGATGGTATTAGGTGGAGTCTTAGGGGAAGAGGACTGGTATCTAAGACTCCCGTGGTTATATGGCTCTAGGCGATGATTCCACGGTTTTTTATTAAATTATTATATACAAAATTCAAACTGTTAACTATTGTAGACTATTGTTAACTTTATAGATAATTTCTAACTTGATATATATCCAAATCAATAGTATAATTTTATTTACTAAATGAAACTATTGTTCATAGTAGCCTTTATTTTATATAATTATATCATGTCATATAATTACGTAAAATAATTGGCGAATTTTTAAAATAATAATTTAAGAAAAACAAAAAAAAATCAACGTGCGTGAAACACATTGTTTATCCATATTATAATGTACTTCTGACAGTACCTCTTGGGTGGTGTGGAAATCTGTCGTTATTATCTTGCGGAGGGGGTGTGGAGGGGCTAGTGGAGAGACCAGCGGAGGGGGTTCGAAGGGGCCAGCGGAGGGGGGCGGAGGGACAAAGAGCTCCAAAAATAACGTAAATTTTGAAACGTTTGTATATGTGTTGTATACGCGTATCGTAATCCGCTGCACACAAGTCATGTTGCGCGTAGCCAGCGGCTCGTGCGTGTATTATATAATAAATGTACACTCGACTGCTGCAACAATACTGAATAACAGGCAATAGTGTGTCTATTGTTGTGAATTTAGCTGTATTGGTATCGCTCTCATAAGTAAAAAATGTTGAGAATAGAAGATGTTCACGATATATATATGATATATTATACATATTTATGTTTGTGATATTGTTATGCGGTAAGATTTTATTTTATTAAACATAACAGATTTTCATTTTTCATTATAGCAGATATTTTTTAATCCTTCCGTAAAAGTACCAACGTTCAACGTTTGAAGAATTGGAAGGGTTGATACTTAAATGAATTTCTCAAATGATAGTGTAGAAAGTAGAATTCTGATTATGTTTACCAAATTCAATCGCTAATGATTTTTAAAACCAATTAAGTATCTTACGTATATTCGAAATAGTCTAAATACATATCAAATCGTTTATATCTATTTCATGTAGTCATTACAAATTATAGGACAAAATGAATTTAGAATCAATAGATAATATTGAGAAAAAAATTATCGGTGATAGAAATTGTTATTTTTTATATAATACTGAAGATAAATTCAACAAAGTGATTATCAAATATGTCGTTCAGAATTGGGAATATTACAAAACATATATAGAAACGGATGAATCTTATAGAGTAAAAATAACCAATGCTCAGATATATAGAAATTATATGACATTAGATGGTATGTTCGGCGGTGAAATAGAGATAGATGCATTTGTTAACATTTATGAAGTCCCTGTTTCAGTTCATAGTGTAACTATGGTACATCCAATTGGTTACGGACGAACCTTTGATAATAATAATGAATTGGATCTTTTATTATCGGGTCCAATTAATGCAGGTCATTATTACAGATTCTGTTCAAAATATGAATACTGAAAGAATCAACAAACGTCGACAAATTCAACAATCAAATAAAATGTGTCTATTGAAAGAAGAATATTCAGATTTTGGAGAAATGAGTTATGTGTCAGCATTGTAATGCTTCCTTTTGGTTTGTAGAGTATTCAAAAAAAAGTTGTTGTCTTATGGGTAAAGTAAATTTACCTCCTTTAAGTGATTATCCCAAAGAATTGAAGAACTTATTATTTATTAATAGAAAATTTCGCGAATTGATTCTTTACTATAACAATATTTTTTCATTCGCAACTTTTAAAGCAAATGTTGTCAACCAATCTCAAACTGGAATTTATAACTTAAAAATTCAAGGTCAAGTTTGTCATATAGCTCCAAATACTATTTAAAAATCTAAAATATATTTGTACGATGATTGGAAAACTACTGAAATAATATTAAAGGAAAACAAAAATTTAGTTGAAGAACATATGACAATTGTTTCTCGAGTTCTTCAAAATAATCCATATGCGAAAAAGTTGAAAAATTTACATGAATTAAGCATATCTTAAAAAATAGACGAGTATCATTTATATATTACGAGAAACATCAATTTAGATAAAAATAGATACAGTAAACCTTCCACTGGTCAATGTGCATCACTGATTGTATCAAAAAATGGGGAAGTTCCATTAAATTATGACCTTTGCATTTATCCAAAAAATCCTCCACAAGAAATCGGTTCAACATCTATTTTGAACAAATTATCTTTTCATATAGACCCTATGATTTTTCCATTCATGTTTCCATATGGAGATCTTGGATGGAATCCAATATTTAAACAAAATGAAAAAAATGATAAAAATTTGCCTCCTTTACAATATTATTCATATCAATTAGCTTATAGACCTATGTCGAAATTTATTTCTATTTTATATTGTGGTAGATTAACGCAACAATATATTATACAAGCTTATATAATTATTGAATACGGTAGATTAGTATTACCATCAACATATATAGGTAGTCCAAGATATATGCATCAGAGTTTTCTCGATTCAATGGCTACAATGGTCCACCTGATATTTTTGCTACGATAACGACAAACCCAAATTGGCCTGAGTTAAAAGGAAAACTGAATACATTTCCAGTAGGTACTTCATGCAATGATATCGCAATAATCACTGTTAGATTATTTTATTGTAAATTCCGAGCTATACTTGCTGATACTCTTAGAGGAAATATTTTTGGAAAAATATTAGCGTATGTATATGTCATCGAATTTCAAAAGAGAGGTCTCCCTCGTGAACATTTGTTATTAGTTTTAGATCATAAATTAAAGTTTACAAATCCTGATAAAATAAAATGACGCATGCTCTATGTATTTACGCATATCACGAGACGTAATCTGCAGATTTGGTCCGGATGAAAGAGAAGCTGCAAATAATCCTCTGTGCAGTTATGATCCAGTTTTTTTAAAGATATTTGTTTATGAATGTAAAATAACGCACACTCTATGAATTTAGGCATTTCACATGAGGTAATCTTTGGCATTTGTATTATAGTTTTTAATCCAACTGTTTTTAAGAACTTTGCACGTATTCCATACATAGCTTGGGTCGCAATTGAAGGAAATTCTTTGGGTAAACTCGATAAAATAACGTTTCTTTTTTTGTTTGAAGGTCTTTTTGTCAAAAGCTACACTTTTTTGTAATCATGATTGATCAGGTCTGTCGAACTATTAGAAATCATCCATTTTTTCCATGCAACTCTTCTAAGTCTTTTGGCTTTGTTGCAATCGTCGCCCCACCACGTAACAGGATTTTTAACAGTTTTGGTCGAATTTTCTTTTATAAAATTTCTTTTAGGAGTACAAGATATACTGGTGTTAGTTATAACGTCAGTAAAAAGGAATATTTTTCAGTAGGACTCAGACTGTCACATATTGTTGTGAAATTGACTCACAATGTCTAGAAGTATACGGGAAAATTCATCCCATTTAGTTTTAATTGTGTATAACTTAAAAGAATTCCTTTTATACTGATGTTTTTCTAGAGAAACGTTGATAAAAACAGGAAGATGGTCAGAGCTCCAGGGGTTATCAGAAACTTGAACGTGAATTTTGTCAGAAAGATTCATACTAGAGAACACAAGATCAAGTTTGGATTCGTAATTACGAGCTATATCTACGTAAGTAGTAGTATTTTCATTGTATAGAAACAAGTCAGAAGAGTCAATAATATTTTCCAACCTTTCATCATTGTGGTCGGTATCTAAGCAGTTCCATAAAATATTATGAGAATTGAAATCTCTAACAAATAAAGTGTTAGAATTAGAGATATTTTGAGCAATGATATTCCACTGACTTTGAGACAGAATGACTCCTGGAGCTCTGTAACAGGCAATTAATTCGATTTCGGGATTGACATTAGTAATTTTGATACCACAGAGTTCCACGGATTGATCTGGAGAGACCAAATTTTGAAGTTCAACAAAACCAATATTTTTGCGTATGAACAGTGCTATACTTCGACCTCTTCCGTGTTGCCGATCTTTCTTCAATGTTAGAAATCCTGGAAATTGATGGCGGTTGCTATTTGTGAGCCATGTTTCAACACACACGATGGGATCAAATTGGTTAAGATTTGATCGAATTTCAAGTTGTTTATTCAAATTGCTTCTTGAATTCTAGAACAAAACTCTCAGTGAATAATTTGTTGTTGCCATTTTCTTGTTTGTATTTCTTAGATTTGTACATTATAATGGTGCTTACTACCGTGTATAAAGGATCAGTAACGAGTATACTGATCTAAAGAGTATCGAGAGGAATTGATGCAGCAGCTCGTAGCAGGCTTCTTGAAGGCTATACGAAGCCTGGCCCGTAGCGCAGTATGCTGTACGTGCTCGTCCTTGAGCACGAGAGCCCGCTGAGGCGTCGTGAGTACTTATGCTGCGCAGCTTAATCGCGGATGAAGTAAACGCATATTCGAGAGGAGTGAGCGCGGGGAAAAGGCAGAGAGTCAGGCGTGAAATCACAAAAAGTAGATGGAATTTAGAATTATGTTCGTGTATTGTAAAACCAGCCAAATACAGTAGCGGCACAAGGCAAGACAGAGACAAAGCGAAGCCTAATGCAGAGAGAGAAAGAGATCAGCGATCGAGCAGGTACTTACATTCGCTTCCGTGCTGGCTCGCTCGGATGCCTCGTGGCTCATCTTGAACGGCGCAAGCGGATGACCGGGGCCCTTGCTGGGCAACAGAGTAGATGCCTCGTGGCCTTGAGGGTGCGTCCGACTACGGCGGGAAGACGAGCGGCAGCGGTCGCTCAGCTCGTAACGGACACGCGGCGCGAAGTTGCACTCAGACTGACAACACCGGCGACACACCAGGACACAGCTTGCTAGAGGCAATCTCGCGGGTTTCGCGCACGCAAAGTTCATGAGGGTTCCCGACACAAGGAAGAAAGCGAGAACGTTCGACTGTACCCTTCGGCGGAACGAATCGAACTTGTCTCGCGCGGGACGCGGCGGCGAGACCAGCGTGGGCTTTCTCCCACTCTCTCTCGCGGCACGCGCGTGGTTCTCTCTCTCTCTCTCTCTCTGTGTTCGCACGCTGGGTCTTCTGCTCTCTCAGTTACCTTGCTGCTGAAAGAATGTACATAATATATATTTATACATATGTATATATATATATATATGTTGTACTGAGGGAGAAAGACATAACGAGAGTACGATAGTCAGCTCGTTATAACATCAGAATCAGATTCACTCTGAGACTTTAGAATTTTTTTCTTAATTCTCGCAATTCTGGATCTTAGATTATTTTCTGTGATTAATGGGTAGGTTGCATCGAGCAGATTATAAAGACCAGCTGTGTCATCAGTATAAGAAGCTACAATTCCGGTAATGTCGGTTTTGCCATAGGTGTCTTTTAGAAAATTAACCATAGCGTTGTAGTCAAGAGCAAATTTTTTCTCGTTCTTTTCTCGTGCATCTAACATGGCTTTCACATCCGAAAGTGATTTTTCTATAGCGCTGTCAGATTCTTGTCTGTCAGGTGAGTTGTCTTTTATTTTTTTGAGTTTTTTGGCCTGTGGTTTTTTAAAAGGAGGGTTGACAATCCGGTCAGTAGCAGAGCCTCCTTTGTTTTCTTCGGTGTTTGGCGAGGCAAGAGAAGAATTTTCAGAAGACGTCGAAGGAGCTGGACGCTTATCTAACTTTGTTGATGTTATTGGGGCCAAAGGAAAATTTCCGATTAGTGTATTGTGTGTTGCAGAACAGACTTTGGCAATGTGCCCATATTGTTTGCACATGAATCAGTTAGCAGATTTGGTACTCAGAAAGACCCAGTGCGTAGTTTCGTCATGTGTAATTTGTAATGATTCAGGTAGCAGATGCTCTTCCTCTTCTTTTATGTAGACTTGACATCTAAAAGACATTATATGGGCACGACCAGCTTTACTGGAGGAGGCATGTATGTGATGCATTTGTGAGACAGCCGTAATACCTTTACTCTTCAGATTTTGGAGAATGATATGGTGGGGGATGTAAGGGCTGACGTTGGAGATGACAATGCGTTTTTTTCAGTATATGGACGCACTTTTAGGACATTGCAGTTTACAATCACTTTTTCTTGCACTAGTTTTTCAACGAGAAGTTTATTGCTCAAAAAGATACATACTCGATTCCCAGAAATTTTCGAGATAAATCTGACGTTGGATAGATCGATAATTCTTTCAATGCCATCTAAGTAGTCATCTATAGTACATTCTTCTACTGAATCCAGAATAACAGCTTGATCTTTGGAAGGAGCTGGTGCAGTTGAGGCGGCTCCTGCGTAGGTAGCTTGAGATGCGTTTATCATACTTTGGGAATGAGTAGGACTCCTAGCATTAGAAGTCATGCTTGTCCCACAGCGGAATTGGTCCTTACCCTGCCTGCAACGTGCAGTCAGGAATAAATAGTTTTAACACAGTATAACACTTCACACAGAAGGTACTAATTCACGTTCGAAATTTAATAGAATAGAACTATTCCGCTTGAGCGAGCGCGAGGTTTAACCAAAACAAATCACGTCTGCTCGGGGCAAGAGTTCGACGTCGAGTCCCATTTCGTGCAGTTATGATCTGTTTTTTTAAAGATATTTGTTTATAAATGTGAAATAACGCATGCTCTATGGATTTACGCATTACACAAGAGGTAATCTGCGGATCTAGTCCGGACAAAGTAAATGCATAATGTCGACTGCTTCATGTATTCACGCATATCACAAGACGTTTTCTGCAGATTTGGTCCGGATGAAAGAGATGCTGCAAATAGTTATCTGTGCAGTTATGATCCAGTTTTTTAAAGATATTTGTTTATGAATGTGAAATAACGCATACTCTATGTATTTACGCATATCACGAGACGTAATCTGCAGATTTGGTCTAGATAAAAGGAATGCTGCAAATATTAATTTTTGCAGATATGATCTGGATTTTTAAAGATACTTGTTTGTAAATAAAAAATGACGATTGCCCTATGTATTCACGCATATCACAAGACGTAGTCTGCAGATTTAATCCGGATAAAAGGGATGCTGGAAGTAATCATTCATGTAAATGTGATCTGGTTTTTTAAAAATATCTGTTTGTCAATGAGAAATGACGGCTGCTCTGTGTATTCACGCATATTACAAGACGTAATCTGCAGATTTGATCCGGATGAAAGAGATGCTGCAAGTAATCATTCGTGCAGATACGATCTTGTTTTTTAAAGATGTTTGTTTATGTATGTGAAAATACGCATGCAATTTTGAATAAATTTATGCGTAAAATTTGCAGAACCACAGGTATCCGTATATTGATAGGTAAATACAGGTACTTATCTTTGATTGATTCTCACAGCGGGGACGTATTTGTAACAATGCCCGCGAAATGTAACAATACTTGCACATACATTGTAAGTTAAGTAAATAGAAAGTAGCATTTATTTTAATATTAGCGAATGATACGTTAGCCATCGTTTAACAGCTTTAATAAATTTTTAAAATCAACTTCTGCTGATAGATAATACACAATAATTTCTAGTGGCGCAATTAGTATACACTAATTTCTGCTCAGTTATTCTGTCCAAATTATGTTCAGAATAATTCGCGTTCTGGGACCGATTCTGCGTAGAATCTGCTAAAAATTCTGAAATAATGCTCAAAATACTTCAAAACGTATTTTTTAAGTTATTTGTATTTTTTTTACTATTTAAGAACTAATTTTAAATTATAACAAAATGAATTATAACTATTTAAGGAATTTCAACAGTCAGTAGAGCAGAATATTTATTTGGATATTTATTTGGATTTAAGATCTTTGAGATTTTTGAGTAGGGGATTTATCGAGTTGTAAGCAAATCAATGTGTGCTTATTCTAACCTTCTAACCTTGACAACATTTTTAGCAGATTCTGCCCGAGCACCGTCGCCTATATGATAATTTTCTGAGCAAAATCATAAATTCTACCCGCCGAACTTATTATTAGGAAAAGAAAATTTACCATATTCTGGGCAATAAAGCCTTAATTTTATACAAGGGTGTGTTTGTATATTATGCAAATAGTTTAAATATATATTTGACAGGGAGCAGTATCAAATAAAATGGGATGAAATTGATGATGTAGTAAACGAAAATGATTTGGATGTGCAACTTAATTATGAACTAGAAGAATACCTTAGATCTGAACAAGAATATGATCAATATCTTCAATGTTAAAATGGGACCAAGAACAATTAGAAAATTTAAATTCTGAAATACTAATTTATGAAAAAAATTCTGATGGTGTAATACAACAATTTTCACTGCTAGATAAAATTCCCAATAATATGACAATCAAAATACAAAAAATATTGAAGCTTCGAAAATAAAAATGTGATGATTCTTTTCCAAAAGAAGTACTGAATAATCAAGAACTTTATATAAAATCTATTATTAAAATAGCAAACATAATGCATCACATTCATTTTACAAAATCTTAGTTATTCCATGTCAGACAAAAGTCATCGTAACAAAACTTATTAGAAAGTAATTTTAAAAATATTAATGAATTTATTATATAAATATTCTTATATATACATTTTTTTTTCAGAGAAAATAAAGGACAAATAACAAAATATATAATTACTATTTATCGCATTAATTATATACTTTTACAAAAGATTTTAATTTTTATAACATTTACATTGTATATCTTACAAATTTAAAGTTTTTGATAATCTATAAATTGTTAATTATTTTTGAAAATAAATATTTTTTTAAAACATAATAGTACCTATCGATATATACCCATAAGAACGTTGGATTTTAGTGCATGAGACGCTCAGACCTAAGCAAATAAAAATAGTTATATACATTTTACAGAAATATTCTTACTATTAAGATCTAATCTTTATCATAATTGACATACTTATAGATTACAACGTACTAACACGACTTCAAACTAATTCAAAAAATGTAATTAATAGAAGAAGATTCATTTTTTATTTTAATTTATTCAAATTATTCTTATATCGAGTGATATGTATTTATACATAGTACGAACATATTACAAACTTAACAACAATAATTTTCACTTATAAAGTTTATTATTGCAATAAATTTTATATTTCTTTTAGTTTCATATCTATGGTATTAATGAAAACTGAAAAATATGCGCCCACTACCGACACAATCTTGGAAAACCGAAGATTTTTTCACTTCATCGGTGCTACAGTCGATTTAGTTATCTACTCCAAGCAGATGAATGAAGTGATTAGTAAAATTCTATGAATTATACCCAAGTTGCTTACCGTGATAATCAGAAACGGAAACATTACGGTGAATTCTATACAACTTACGTATTACCTAAATTATTTTTTTATTACATTTAGTTAAAATTTTCTTTAAAGAAAAAAGACTTAATGGTGACATTTAAACTCCAAAAAACAGAAATTTTATGAAATTAAGTTTTTTTGTCCTTAAAATTTGAATAAGATTTTTTTTTACCATATTTGAAAATGGAACATATTAGAGTTTTAAAAATCCTTGGCGATGACAATTGTCTATTTAGATGCTTTTCTTATTCTTTATACAATACAGAAGATTTTCACATGAGAGTCAAATTAAATATTGTTCAATATATTGTAACTCAATGGGACAATTATAGTTCTTTCATAGTTGGAAATGGTTATTATCAAGGTATTGTAAATAGTCATGATTATGAAATGTTTATGTCTCAAGTTTCTGTTTATGGCAATGAGATTGAAATAAAAGGTTTTTCGGATCTGTATAATGTTTATGTCAAAGTATATTTAGATAACGTTGAAAGTAACTTTACTTTTGGAAATATTTCTCAACCTTCTGAATTAAAATTATTACTAACAATAAGTGGACAACAAGATTCTGGTCATTATGACGTTATTCTTGAATTTATTAACGATCATTCGAAATCTCAAGTTTTAGTGTCTGATGAAAAAACATGTAATCTAAAACGAAAATCTTTAAATGATTTCAGAGAAAATCTTTCACGTAAAAAACTTAAGTCGCACACATCTCAAACATAATTCGTAATAGTGTTAAAAGAGTGTAAAACATGTAAAAGATTTCTGAGATTTCGGAGAAATGAGTTATAAATGTAAATTTTGTTCAGCTGTATTTTGGCAAGAAGAAAGAAGTAAATCTACTTGTTGCCATAATGGAAAAGTTAGATTATCACCTTTAAGCCCATACAACAAAGATCTTAAAGACTTATTACTTAATGATAACCATTTCAGACTATTAATAAGGTATTACAATAACTTATTCTGTTTCGCGACTTTTAGTGCTAACGTGAAAAACGAAAATCAAAAAGCTATTTATAATTTAAAAATTCAAGGTCAAGTTTGTCACATCACACCTTCTTCATTAATACCAATAAATAATGAACCTACATGTGGACAATTTTATATTTATGATGACATAGCTTCTATAGTGAAAAGACTTAAAACTAATGAAAAATTGACTAAACAGCATATATAGATTTTGACAAATATTTTAAATAAAAATCCATACGCCAAGAATTTTAGATGTTTAAATCAATTATCTAATATACAGAATTTACCAAATTACAAGTTATTTTTTATTCGTAAAACAGATAAACAAAAGCATAGGTATAACGAACCATTAACCGCAGAATGTGGAACAATTATTGTTTCCAAGTCAATGATTCCTGACGATTATGATCTTTGTGTTTATCCCAAAAATAACGTAAATTGTGAATATAAAAATATTTTATTTGAACAAATTGTTACATCACGTAGATCCTATGGTTTTTCCGTTGATGTTTCCATCGGATGATTTAAGATGAAGTATTGGATACAATAAAAAGCCAAATTCTACAAAAAACAGTTATAATATTGAAGATCTCACTTCTGAGTCCAAATCCAAAAGAAGCTTAGAAAATCTGACTCTTTTACAATACTATGCTTATAGGCTTTCATATAGACCTAATAGTACAAACTTCTCTCCAGTATTATATAGTGGTAGATTAACTCAACAATACTTTTTACAAGCACTCATTATGATGATGAGGAGAAGGAAGAGAAAGATAAACAACTGAAGGAGTTAGAATGGAGAATTGAGGAAGGAGAGAGAGAAAGGAAACGGAAGAACGTGGTTTTAACAGGGCTAAGAGAGGTTAGGTGGGACAAGGTGAAGATTGAAGGATGGTGCAACGAAAATGTAAAAATTACGGTGAAGGTGAAGAGGACATGGATGATTAGAGGCAAGGCCACAAACAGAATCGGCGTGGAATGTGAAGACAGAGAGGAAAAAGAGAAGATAATGAAGGCGAAGAGTAATCTAAAAGGCACGGACCTGTTCATAGACCACGATACAACGTGGTTAGAGAGGAGAAATAAGGAGAAGCTGAACGGATTGGCTAAAGAGTGGAGAAACCAAGGAAAACAAGTGAAAGTAGAAAAAAACAAACTCACGGTAGGAGACGAGGAGTTTATATGGGACGAGAAAAAGGACAGACTTTTTCGGAAAAGAGGGAAGAGGCAAGAATAAAGAAAAGAAGAAAGACCGAGAAAAAGAGAAAAAAAATAAAACCTAAAGGTATTGAGCTGAGGGATGAGAGAAGGATGGAGAAAAGGGACGGTGAAACCAGTTTTTAAAAAAGGAGATAAGGGAGAATGTAAAAATTACAGAGGGATAACACTGATAGATACGGGATATAAAATATATGCAGAACTTATAAGATGGAGAATGGAGGAGAAGCTAGAAGAAGAGAACAGACTGAGCGACACACAGATGGGATTCAGAAAGGGAAGAGGGACGATAGATGCAATATATGTGGTGAGTAAGGCAGTAGAGCAAGAGCTGAAGAAGAAAGGAGGGAAGGTATATGCATGTTTTGCGGACATGAAAGCAGCCTTTGACAAAATAAATAGGGAAGAAATATGGAATATGATGAAGAAACTGGGAGTGTGCAGAAAGATTAGAGAAAGAGTAGTAGAGATCTACGAAAGGACGGAATGCGAAATAAACATAGGAGAAAGAAAAATAGGAAGATTCACTACACAAAAGGGGTAAGACAAGGATCCCCACTTAGCCCACTACTGTTCAATGTGGCAATGACAGACCTGGAAGCCGAGATGGGGAAGATACAGGAAGAAGGGACCATTATAGGAAGGAAAAAATTATGGTCGATTTCGTACGCGGATGATGTGGTGCTCTTAGCAACGAATGCGAATGGTCTAAAACAAATGCTGAAAAGATTTAAGGGATTCATAAGAAGGAATGGACTAAAATTAAACACAGAGAAAACAAAGATTATGATTTTCAGAAATGGAGGAAGAAGGAAGAGAGAAGAGAAGTTCGAGTGGAATGGGGAAGAGATAGAGGTGGTGAAGAAATTTGAATACCTGGGCTACACGATGAAAGAGAACGGGAAGGAAGATGAATAAATAAAGAAAGTGAAAGGAAAGGCAACTGCAGTGTTAGGCACAATATGGGGGATAGGGGATCTTCAAAGAAAGCTGGAGGTTGAGAATGAAGCTGTTCGAAGCACTAGTTCAGAGTCTAATAGAGTACAGAGCGGAGATTTGGGACTGGAAAGGACAAGAAGAACTGGAGAAAATCCAGAGAAAATATACGAAATGAGTTCTTAAACTGGAGAGGACAACCCCAGCGCACATTATTCATTGGGAGACGAAACGTTTCAAAATAGAAACAAAAGCAAGAAAAAGGGCAGTGACATATGAGGGGAAATTGAGGAAGGCAAAAGAAAACTCCTTGCTGAGAGAATGCTGGAACTTACTGAAAAAAGAAGGACGAAAAGAGACGAGGAGAGGAAGAGATAAGAATGTAAGAAGGAGCGAACTAGAAAAATGCGGTATATCGATGGAAGAATATAACAGGAGAGTAGGAAAAGGAGAAGAGGTAGATGTGGAGATAGAGAGGATAAACAAGGACACGCAATGGCAGAAGTGGAGAGAGGAAATAAGAGGTTCGAAATATGCAGAAGAGGTAAGAAAACTACTAATGGAACAAGGAGAAATACCGGAATACTTAGGAGAGACAGGAGAAAGGAGGAGAGGGGCATTGGAACAGATAGCAAGGTTCAGACTAGGAAGCGAAACGAGAGGCAATCACTACTGGAGAAAGGAGGAAGATAGGAAATGCAGAATGTGCAGGAGAGAAGAAGAGACGCTGAAACACGTAATAGAAGACTGTGAGGAGACAAAGATAGCAGGGAAAAAATGGGAAGAAATTTGCGGAGGCAAAAGAAGCCATATAGGAAGTCTTAGTAGTATTTTATGGAAAAGGAAAAACAAGGAAAAGGTAACAGAATAAAGAAGAAAGGTGAATAAAGAAGGAGAAGGAAGAAATAATGGACCGAGAGCAGATTCAAAAAGCGCGTGTGACCCACCTAGGGAACTCCAAGGAAAAGTCCCTAGAAGTGAGAAGAAAATAGACTAGAAAGGTCGGTAAGGAAGAAAGGAGCAGAACGAGGGAACCGACGGAATAGAGAAGGGAACATATAGAACAGAAAGGAAAGCACGTGGAGATAATAGCGTAAAGAGGTTATAAAGAAAAGATTAGTCAACGAGATTAGGAGATAAAAAGGTGAAAAAGTCAGATAGCAGAGATGACGCACTTCGAGAGAAGAGTGGAGAGGGAGATGAGAGAAATAAAAGAGGAGGTAAAGGAGTGGGAGGTGAAGATGCAGCTAGAGAGGGGTAAAAGAGAAGCGGTGGAGAGAAAATTGATGAATCTGAAAGGGGACGCGGAGATATTGAAAGGAAAAGTGAGAGAAGAAAGAAGAGAAATGGAGAAAATGCAAAGGGTAGTTGAAGAGATGAGGGATAAGATAAAGAAGTTGGAGGAAATGGGTCAAAGAGATAAAGAGAGAAAAGGACGGGAAGAGAGAAGCAAAATGAAACTGAAAAGTGAGGTTAGCTTGGTTTCAGCAAGCAAAAGAAAGAGAACGGAAGAGGGAAGAAGCAAAGTTTGGGAGAGGAGTAATTATACATAAAGCAAGGTATTGCAGAACTGGCTAGATGTTTTTTTAGCAGGGACTAACTGGGAATTGGAGGAGACATCCAACAGCGATACGAAGAAAATGATATTCGAAACAAGAGAGGAAATGGAGGAAATCTGGAAAAGGAGAGAGGAGATTAACGAAGAGGACAAGGTGAGAGTAGAGCAGTGGATGAACAGGGAAGAGAGAAGGGCAAAAAGAGAGGCGATATTAGAAAGGGAAAGAAGAATGGAGGAGGCAAAAAGAAGGGGTAAACTAATGAAAAGAGGGAACATTAAAGTGAGAGTAGAGGGTGAGATGTACGAATGGATAGAGGAAGAGGGTAGAATAAAAAAGGTAAAAGAAGCGGAGATGCAGGATGAGGAAGAAGAGAGAAGGGCTAGAAGGAAGAAGGAAGACTAGAGAGAAGGAAACAGTGGTGTACTAGGTGTACGGTATTATCATTATATATAGAAAAAGAAAAAAAAAGATGTACGGAGAGAATAAATATTTTTGTATTATATTGTAAATACGTATGTATAAATCAATAAAACTACTACTACTACTACTATTAATCGTACTTTACAAGATGTATGTCGTAACGATATTATAGATAGAAGAAACAATTAAATATTCAACTTTGTGGCCTCTTTTTAAAATCTTGAAGCTCAATAAAAATATACGTTTGAATAATGTAGAATTTTCCTCTTTTTTTGTTAGAAATAGGAGAAGGTAAAGTCGATATATTTGAAATCCTCATAAATGGAAAACTACCGATGTAAAATTAATTAACTGATAAAAATTAATAAAAGTTAATTTTTCTTAATTATATCATATTTTACGTAATTCAAAGGCGAAAAATTTAATTTAAATACAAAACAAGATATTATTAGGTTAAATGCATAAATTAAAAATATTAAAATGATTATAAAGATTGTAAACTTTTTTTAAGTAAATATGTTTCTGCAGGATGGAGGATGGTATTAGGTGGAGTCTTATGGGAGGAGGACTGGTATCTAAGACTCCCGTGGTTATATGGCTCTAGGCGATGATTCCACGGTTTTTATTAAATTATTATATAAAAAATTCAAACTGTTAAAAATAGATAATTTCTAACGATATATATCCAAATCAATAGTATAATTTTATTTACTAAATGAAACTATTGTTCATAGTAGCCTTTATTTTATATAATTATATCATGTCATATAATTACGTAAAATAATTGGCGACTTTTTAAAATAATAATTTAAGAAAAAGAAAAAAAAATCAACGCGCCTAAAACACATTGTATATCCATATTATAATGTGCTTCTGACAGTACCTCTTGGGTGGTGTGGAAATCTGTGGTTATTATCTTGTCAATTTAAACTTTAACCCATCGTTATACCATTTTTCCAATAAAGGAAATTTTGTCGATCTTCTTAATTTGATTACAACACATCATTATACCATTATTTAAAAAATGGAACTTTTGAAATCTTTTTGACAAAGTTTTATAATAATCATTTTAATATTAATAAAATTGATTAATAAGATACTTCATAAATAAATCATACATAGACAGTGAGTTAATAACATTACTACCTCAAGCGCGTCAATCCACAGAGCCCAGTCCCACCACCGATTCCGATCTATTGAAAGCCCTGGTGGTCGGCGCTGGCCCCATGGAGATGGGGGGGGGGCGGGGCAAACTCACAAGGTCGTAAAAACGAGTCAAAGAGAAGAAAGGAAAGGAAAGGTAAAGCAAGGTCCATTGTCATCACGGATCCAAACTCCCAATCCGGCTACCGCAGAACTAACGTGCACTGGCTGATCAAAACGGGCCTTGCGAAGGCGTTGTAAGAGCTAGGAAAGATAGAGGAAAATAGTACGTCCCACTTGAAGGTGCCAAAGCTTCGCTTAGGAGAAAAGTCTCTTGAACTAAGAACGAGAAGCCAGGAAAGTTGAGCGAGCATTGTTAGTACCAGGGGCATAGACAGCAACTCGTTAACGAAACAAATCGCACAATGCAAAGATTTTTAGCAAAAATTCATAAAAGGGTGTAACGAAGAGAAGGTGCATAGGAAAGCTGAAAAAGAAGGTAAACAAACTTATCATAGACTGCCAGTCTGCACTAAGGGATGTAGGACGTATCGCAGAATGGGACGAACAACAAAGTTCTGCTAGAGGAGCTAAGAGAAAAGCACGAAGAAGGATATACGGAAGATAAAAGCTATCAATATGCCGTTGAATACTACCAAGTCCTGCACGAGACACGAGAGAAGCTAGGAAAGGTGCGCGAGGACTGCTCCTTAAAGACGCGGTCCTAGCTAGTACCGGAAGCAAAAGATCAAGGGGCAGGCCAACTAATAGTCTTGAAGAGAAGATAGAGAAACAGTAACTCAGGAAGAGAGAACGACATGAGATAACGGCGATGTAATGCGAGATCCTTGCCCTGAGAGTACTTCACAATGCATTCGAGCTACTGGCAAAAGCAGGGAAAAACAAGACGTATGCGGAAGTCCTGGGAAAAAAGTTGCAGGATCAGAAAGCACGTGAACGTAGTACGATGCCACATGTGCCTAGGTTTCGGACACTGGAAGAATGAGTGCAATAAAGCAGATAAATCGAACTTCTGCTTTAAGTGTGGGGGAGTCGATCATCGCATAGCTGAATGCCAAATAGATTCGATCTGTTCCCTCTGCAAAAAGGATGAACAAAATAAAGAAAGATATAAACTTGTAACTGGCTCCGGCGGCTGCATTGTATTCAGGCGCACCTTAAACACGGTGAAGATAAAAGAAAAAAAAGCTTAAAAGATGGCAATAGCAGGCGAAGTGCTGGATGTAACAGCATCGAGAGCAAAGAAGAAGCCAACTATGCTAATTAACGGGCCCCACGGAAGTATTGTTTAACAATATTACCTGTGGGGTGCCAGTATCGAAGGGCCACTTGTGCAGAGCTTGCTCTGCTTACTCCGCATAAAAAATACACACGCACACACACGCGCACGCACGCACACCCACACACTTACACATACACTTGTGTGTGTACAGTCACACGCACAAAGAAAAACTCAAGCGACCATGCTTTAAACGAATGAAAGTCCATCCGTTTATATGTGCAGATTCGTCTTCCGCGTCAAGGGGACATGAAGCGTTTAAGCCCGTGCTCAAACGTTTTTTTGTAGCCGTTTGCATCTCGATGCTTGCGGCTGATGCTGGCCTGCGCCGGGTTTTCCCCGGCGTTATAAAACCATAAACTGCTGGGGCCACATACGCGCGCCGACGATAAGAAATCCCCGGCGTAGTGAAACGGTGAACGGCTGGCCGCTTGGGCCAGCTGACTCCACCACCAGCATGCTATTCGGACCGCGCAAGCTCCGTCCCTGCCATTCCGATTAGTTGATCGGTACAAGAGGTGAAGCTGACGAAACCTTTGATGGCTGATATTGGAGAACAGAGAACAGAACATCAGTTTTTCTGGAGATACGACCCGAGTCGCAGTTTACTTCAGGCAATCGTCACACAACGAGGCAAGACAAAAATAAACCTATGTTTTTGGTTGCATACCCTGGAGTTGATTATTTCAGACGCCTTTGCGATTGAATAGAGAAAGAAAACCTTGCGATTTTAGTCATATACCAGAATACTCGTTAACCAAACTTTCTTCATTATTTCACAATAGAAAAAAGTAGAATTAATTATATTACTTACACATTACTTATTACATGAATTTCTTCACAAATTTCTTTGCATTTATTGCTATAAATAAGCAATTGTTCAGTAGTTAATAATAAATTGTATTGTTGTTTTTTAATTAGAATAATATCTTTGGGTAAATCATATTTTTGAAGTGATGAATTATATTGCGTGTTTAAGTCCATATAATAACCTAGATTATTGTTGCAATTTAAAGTGAAGCATAATGAATAATCGTTGGATAATTTATGTACATATTCTGAAAAAAAAGTTCGTGTCCCATTAGTAATTAGTTCAAGATGTCAAATAAAATGCTTCCTACTCTTAGGAATAAGCTTTCTCCTATTTTTTTCTATTTTTTTATCTAATTTTATATTATTTTTTAAATTTAAAATAAATGAGATTTTGCTGCAATTGACTTCAGAATTTTAGAACTATCCTAAGTAATCAAAATAGTAGATTACGATACAAGCGTCCTATGTGGCACCTTCTGGCACGGCTACGCTCGGGCGCTATAGCCCTGTCTGAAAGTGTCACAGGACGCGCGTATCGTATACTATTTTATAGCATGTGGGACGTAAATTCGTCCAAAGAAATTAAAATTACGATACAGATGTCTTTAATGGCATGTTAATTTTATATATATACATTTTTTTTAACACTTCGTGCGTAAAACACGGTTTCTCATGCTTGTTTTCCTTATGCAAAACACGCAATTTTTCAACTAGTACGCAAAACATGTACGCCATCTTGCCTTTGTTTTTTCTAACGAGACTCAATTGTTTGTTGGACTTGGAATCGCATTGTCGATGTTTACACATCTAGTGTTATCTTGACAGAACGTTCTCGCATCGCTTAAGTATCAATAAGACTTACATTTGCAAAAATGAGTTCAGAAAGTGATTCAAAGCAAGATTGTGACGATTCAGTGCCGATAAATTTGATTGAAAAAGCGAATGATATTAGCCTCAATCTATTGCCTGAAAAATCAAGACGTCAGTACATCGGAGCGTACGAAGAATTTGAAAAATGGCTAAACAAGAAGAAGAAAATTTGTTTGAAAGAAGAAATCAATCTAGTTTATTTAGATGAGCTATCGAAACACTTTGCTCCGTCAACATTGTGGACTCGTTACTCCATGCTAAAAGCCACTATAAGTACTTACGACAACGTCGATATTGATACTACTAAAAATGTCAAAGCTTTTTTGAAGAGGAAAAGTGCTAAGCACAAGTGGAACAAGTTCAAAGTATTTAGTCCATCTGAGGTTTCGAAATTTCGCAGTGAGGCCACAGAAGTTCATTTATTGAACAAAGTGAGTTTTAGTCGTTTATCGTACAAATATAATTTATTATTCATTTGATGTTCTAAATATGCTTTTTCATAACAGCGAGCGTGGAGCTCGACTTTAGAGTCATTTGTTTTGGCGCTAAAGTCATCGACTTAGGCACGCTCTCTCACAGCGTGCGCTGGAACATTTGAAGCGTGCGTGGGGAAACCTATCCTGTCGCTGTCATTTGTTTTACATGTGTATGATTGCGTAATTGTGTATCATTAGTGCAAGATGTCTTGTTTATAACCTATTGGTACCTAATCGAAAAGTAAACATGAGTGATAACAGTTCTTGTGATACAGACGATATATCCGATTATGGAAATGAAATTCCACCCGAAATCGCTGCAGCAGCTAAAGATGTAACTTTAGATTTATTGCCGGACAAATCAAAATATCTATATGTTGCAACATACAACAACTTTAAGTCTTGGCGTGTAGACAAAACAGTGATGAAAAAAGCAAACAATCATTTACTATTGAAAGCATTGACAAAAATATTTCTTTTCATTTTAATAATTGTAATGTTACAATTAATGAACATAATCATCATAATTAACTACAATGTACGATACACTATATTTGTGTTTTAGTTTAATATTTTTTGATAAAAGATGTAATAATTTTCTATTAAAAATAATTAATTTTTAAATTTGCAAAAATATTTTAGTTTAGTATAATTACACTCGTATATAGCGACAATGTGTGATTTAACGAACTTTTTGTATGAATAAGCTTTCACAGGAGCGTGGCCTATTTCGCATTATGAAATAAATTTTATTTGTATAATATACTAATTTAGTATAATGTCGAGCTCCGCGACACTTGTTATGAAAAATAGTATACGCAACTCGTGCGTAAATCGTGTTCCCCTCACACTAGTTGCGTAATGTACTATTGTATTTGTAGGTTGTTTTAGTAATCGGCATATCTGGTGCATGTAGAAGAGAAGAGCTCACAAACATAACCCTGAACGATATCAGGACCTGGACAGGAAACTTTTGCTCATCAATATACCGAAAACAAATACTGGAGTTGATCGTTCATTCATTGTTGTTAAAGATTTTTGTAATATTTGTAAACATTATCTAAAGCTCCGCCCTGAGGAGTGTAAAACTGAATATTTATTTTTAAATTCCCGAGCTGGAAAATACAACAATCAACCAGTCGGGATCAACAAGAATGGTGCTATGCCAAAGGTTATTGCTTCATTTTTACATCTACCCGATCCGAAGTTCTATACTGGCCACAATATTATTGGTCAAATCTGGGGGAGATATAACCGCTGTAAAGAAACTTGGAGGTTGGAAATCAACGACAGTAGCTGAAGGTGCGACGTCGTACGTCGCAGCCGAGCAAATCGCGCGTTATTATTTGCACGGCAACCTCGATCGATGTGAGGAAGAAAAGGCGATCGATTCCAGCTAGGCCCGCGTTTTCTCGGACGCGAGCTACGTCCCGGGAATTCGTGGAATTCGCTGTCGACATACCCAAGGGGGGAACTCGCCGGTTCGAGCTGGCGCGAGACGAGCAGCAAATCAGCGCATCTCGCGCCTCGCGCGGCCAATCGGGCTACATTATCAGCGGGCCCGACGGTCGACGCGAGACGCCGAGTGCGTGCGCGGCAGAACGGCTCGGCAGTTCCTTTCCGAACCATGTCGATAACACTTCGACATGACGAGAGCGCGCGAGAGTGAATCGTGGAAAGAGTGAGAATGAGAGAGAGAGAGAGAGAGAGAGAGAGGGAGAGAAAGAGAGAGAGAGTGCGGGAAGCCAGCTGCTCCGGGGCCAGCGAGGCTTCCGCTGGGGGACGGGAGACTAGAGTTCGTCTCTCCTATACCAGGTAAGAACCTTTGAGTTTCTCGGGGTACTCTCGGTGCGAGCCATTAGGCCGCCGAGAGAAGAGAGAGAGAGAGAGAGAGAGAGAGAGAGAGAGAGAGAGAGACGCGCAGCGCAGAGGAAACGCGGGAAAGTGTGATTCCGAGAGAGAGAGAGAGAGAGAGGCATCGGGGCGTCCGAGAAATTCTCGCTGCTCGGTAGCAGCAGGTCGGGCTTGCTGCCAACGTGAGGCAAAGCCTGTGCGCGCGAGCTCTGAGAAGAGCGAGAGAAAGAGAAGTAGGGAAGGAGGAAAAGCAGATCGCTACGCCGGCGTCGGTTCAGGCGTGCCGGGATCGCTGGCGCGAGCTGTTGGTGAGGGCGCAGCTACGTGTGTGCGTACCCGAGAGTAGAAAGGGAGGACCGCGTTGGTTCGGCCGACGACGCCGCGGTAAGCGCACGGTGCTCGTAAATATACGTACGGGAGAGAGAGAGAGAGAGAGAGAGAGAGAGAGAGAGGGAGAGAGAGAGCGCGCAGGACGCGTAGCTACTCGAGCGAGTTGTGCCGAGCCGACATACGGGTGTGTGAGAGAGAGAGAGAGCAGACGGGTCAGACTGCGCGACGTCAGGGGCGAGAGTTTCGAGGCGCGCGTGTGTATATGAGAGTAGAGGTGTGACGGCGAGTCCTGCGTGGCTACTGCGCGTGGGCGGCTACGGCCACCACGTTGTAGGGAAGGGCTGGGCCAAATATACGTGCAATATAACTTAATAACTTGTGTGATTACTTCTTCCTCTTTCCCCACGTTCTCCCAAACGTCGGCGATTACGCTGAATCCCGCGATTAACGAAAAATCTTGGCGCGTACGAGACGTTAAGTGTTGCGCACCTGTGCTGGGAGGCACAGCGTCGCAATTGGCATCCCTTGTGGGGAATTCGTGATCGCCGAGGTGGAGAGGAGGAGAAATAGGGAGTATAGAGAGTGTGCGTGAGAGTGAGGAAGTGCGATGAATCGAGCGGCAAGTAACGAAACACATGCAGCCGTAATGCAACGGCTGATGCATAGCTCGCGCGAATTTCGCGCGATGAAATTTAGAATTGGCCGGTTGTCAGAGTACGAACTCAATGAAGAGCTCGAGGCCAGAGGCTTTGGCTTGCGTGGCTCTACTGAGGTTCGTCGCGATCGATTATTACGCGCGTATATTTCGGAAGCCAATCCGACTTTAGACGGAGTGTCGTGGTATGAGTGGGATATCGAAGGCGAGAGAGTCGCGATATTCAACGAGGAAATAGAGCGGTGCATATTAGGAGGAATTCCATCAAAGAGGGGAAAGAAGAGAAGTGTGAACGATGACAACCAGGTAAGGTTGATCGATCCACGTTCTAGAGAAAGCGAGGACGGAGGAGACGATCGCCGAATCGGTGTCAAACTAAACATGCCACCGAGTACGGCAGTAGTGACTACGACGTCGTCGAGTGTAGTCACCTCACGGGCTGGAGCGGCCCTGGCGACTGTTATCAGGACGACCGGTTACCTCCGCAGTAATTGGAAATTTGATATCGCCTTCGACTCCAGCACCACGTGACTACCGGTTAGAGAACCGCATGCCAGTGAGACACCCGGGAGCGTGGGAGTACTTCTCGGCTCGAATAGTACGAGGTATAGGCGAATCACCTATTGCCCGACCGGAACTCAGAGAAATTCCGAGCAGGGTCCCTGTCTCCGGAAGCCGACCTCCGCTAGGAAGAGAGCGATGGTATACACCATCGACCACTCTAGCGGGATGAAATGTTTCTGCGACAACCAACTGTAACGAGCGGAGAAATGAGGAAAGCTCGTCCGTAAGCTCAAGAGCGGGAAGAAGTTCGGCTGATAGCGAAAGAGAGAGTGAGAATCGGTATCGGCGCAAAGAGGAGCGAAAAGGCTCATGGGACGGCAAGTTGTCGAGCGGCCTTGGGCTATCGTGGCAGCTGATCTCATGGAATTTCCTCCGAGCAAAAATCGATTCAAATATCTAGTCGTGTTCCAAGACTTGTTTACACGCTGGATCGAAATGAAGCCGAGGAAGGCGGATACGAAGTCAGTAGCCAGAGCGTTTGAGGAGTTGATTTTATTCAGGTGGGAAACCCCTGAATATTTTCTAATCGATAATGGCAAGGAGTTCGACAACCAATACTTGAAGAAGGTGTTGGAAGTCTACGGTGTGAAACATATCACCACTCCGCCTTATCATCCTCAGGCAAATCCCGTCGAGCGTACGAATTGCACGCTTAAAACGATAATCGCGATGTATGTAAAAAACGATCATCGCGACTGTGATTTGCATCTCCACGAGTTTCGTCATGCCATTAACACGGCGACGCAAGCTTCTACTCGAGTCTCGCCTGCGTTTCTCAACTACGGGCGACATCCTCGTCCGGTGTTGAGTTTATGACGGGTGATCGAGGGAGGAACCCATGGAAAGAAGGGAGCCAAATGAGTGGGTGGACAGGATGAAGAGATTAGATATGCTGCGAGATTTAGTGGGGAAATACACGAGCGCTGCAACCGAAAAACAAGAACACGTTTATAACAAGGGACAGAAAAACGAGCAATTTCAAGTAGGAGGTGAGGTCATGCGAAAGACCCATATCCTATCCGACGCAGCCAAGAGTGTTTCTAAAAAACTAGCTCCGCACTGGGAAGGCCCGTATAAGGTTGTCGAGGTTACATCCCCGATAGTCTATGTACTAGGCTACGGTAACGGAAAATCGCGACGGTTGACAAAGGCTTACGTGGATGAACTTAAGCGCTGGGTCCCGCCGCGAAAGGCTAAGTAAAAATACTAATTCATTTGTATTTTTAGGATGGAGCGACCAGAGGACGAGAGAATGACGGCGCCAACCGGCCCGCCACCTACCAACATCGCACCGCCACGTCCGACGTTCGCCCAGGTAGCTAGATCACCAGCAAGACTGTCAATGCCAGCGACGTCGTCGACGCCTCTGCAGGTTTCAGGGGCGAGGATAACCAGCCTGAGGATCGGCGGGACCACACCAGGCTGCGCCTGCGCCAATCCACAGCTGGTCTGATGACGACGACAGCGAGCAGCCCGCAGCGAGATGGGAGCAACGAGGCGAGGCCAAGGACGGAGACGATCACCAGCCTAAGCCAGGCGATCTCAACAGGAGCAATTTCCCGGCGTTTGGGCCTAATCCGAGAGGAGGTCGAGAGAGAGAGAAGGAGAGTAGGATTCGGACGGAGAGGCAGAAGCCATCCGCCGAGTCACAAGAGAAAGAGAGCTCGGAGGCAGAGGAAAGCAGACGGGCGCAGAGGGAGTTGGAGTTGTACGTCGCCAACTCTCCTGTTGTTCCCGCTGCCGCCCCTACTCCGAGGGGCTAGACCAGAGTAGACTCGGGCGAGGATCCACCGACGAAGCAGAGGAGGAAGAATAAGAAGAAGAAGAGCAAAAATCCTCCTCAGCTCACGAAGGAGGATTACGTCTCGGTATATCTATCCAGCTCGGACAACGATGAACCGGGTTCGCCGATCAGGGGTTTCTTCGGCGGTGTCTACTCTGGAACGGCCGAAATAGATTGGGACAATTGGTCTCCAACTCGTCATCAGGAGGAAGAGGACCAGACATCGGAACCCAACGAAGACGAGAGGAGGAGAGGAGAGGAGCAACAAAGAGAGGAAGAGAGAAGACGGCGAGAAGAAATGGAGCAGAGAGAAAGAGAGGCCAGAGAACAAGAAGAAGAAGAGCGGCGAGCTCGAGAAGAGGAGCAGCGACTACGCGAGGCCCGCGACAACGAAAAGCTGCTCAGAGCTGAGCGAGCTGCTGCCGCGGCAGAGAAATGGAAGAGAAAGAGCGAGAAGGAGAAGAAGGAGAGAGAGGAAGCTGAGCATCGTCACCAAGAGGAGCAGCAAACACGAGACGAAGCTGCCTCCACGCCCGTCAACCAGGAGCAGATGGAAACCGATCCGCCAGCATCCGCTGCAACCCCGGAGAACGACATGAGCCGGGAGGAGGATGTAGCAGCGAGGAATGCACGACGTAACGCCGCCAGAGCCGCCCGGAGAAGAGAAGCGAGGCGTATACAGAGAGAGACGAGAGAGGAGACCGACGCCTGCCTACCAGCCCGAGACCAACCAGTCCCTGTGGCGAGGACAGCGGCCAACGGCTCCGACGAGAGAGGTAGAGAGAGAGAGAGAGAGAGAGAGAGAGAGAGAGAGAGAGAAAGAGAGAGAGAGAGAGAGAGAGAGAGAGAGAGAGAGAGGAGAGACGCGAGGAACGTCATCGAAGATCGGTCGGCGGATCGAACAAGGAGTCGCTCCTCCAACTGCAGGACTTTGCCCGTAAAGGAAATGGGAGCGTGGTTCGGAGGACTCCGACCGATTCCGACGAATCCGGCCATGGTGTTACCCAGTGTAACAAGGGGATCACCCATGACTTCTGCGGCAATTGCGGAAGACACGGAGTCCAGGTGACCAGCTGTCCGCGATGCGCCGAGGCCTTTCGGAGCCGCCAGCAGCGAGGAGGTTACGTTCCCATCCAGACGGCCAGTGGCGTCGACATCGCCGAAGAGAACTGGGACGAACCTGATGACCGACAGCGAGAGGAGCCGGAGAGACGGGACCATCGCCGACGAGAAGAGCGAGAGGCCCGCGAACGTCGAGAGAGAAGAGAGAGTAAGAGAAGCCACGGACCATCGTCAGCGAGAAGAGCGAGAGGCCCGCGAGCGTCAAGAGAGAGAAGAGAGAGAGAGGAACGCGAAGCGAACGATCGCCGCCTACGAGAGGAAAGGCAGCAGAAAGAAGCGAGGTATCGGAACGAGGTCGAAGAGCTGGTGACACAAGAGCTGTATCAACAGCTATACCGACAGCAGGAGAGGGAGCGTCTCCGCTGTCTCCGCCCAGAAGAAGACACCCAGAATCGCCAGATCCACGTAGTCAGGGAGGTCCCTAACTATAGCCAGCAAGAGGAGAGAAACATCCTCCTTCAAATCTTGCGAGGCTTAGAAGGAGTATCACCTGAGACGAGAGAGCTCGTCCTTCGGCGCATTTACGGAGGATGTTGCGAGGATTGAGCAGAATAGAGAGAGAGAGAGAGAGAGAGAGAGAGAGAGAGAGAGAGAGAGAGAAAAGAGAGACAAGAGGGAAAAGAAGTCGGGGTTGTGGGTGTGCTCCACACGCAACTCCGGGGCGAGTGGGAGGATGTAGGGTGGCGCCCCCGCCCAACTTAAAACCCACTCCAATCGGAATAAGATGGACGGTCCTTTTCCTGGACCTACGATGGGGTCCGTCTCTCTTGAGGGGGGGGGGGGGGGGGAGCAAAGTTTCTCGCGCGGCCAATCGGGCTACGTTATCAGCGGGCCCGACGGCGAGACGCCGAGCGCGCGCGCGGCAGAGCGGCTCGGCAGTTCCTTTCCGAGCCCTGTCGATAACACTTCGACGTGACGAGAGCGCGCGAGAGTGAATCGTGGAAAGAGTGAGAGTGAGAGAGCAGTAGCGCCACGACCTGGACCACCGCCCTGAGGAAGAGATCCCTCCACGGAGACGACCGTCCAGCCATTCAGCCAGAGGAAGGAAGCCGGGACGAGAGCCAGGCCTTCATCCCCAAATCTGGAGAGAGAAAGAGAGAGAGAGAGAGAGAGAGAGAGAGAGAGAGAGAGAGAGAGAGAGTGAGAGAGAGAGAGAGAGAGAGAGAGAGAGAGAGAGAGAGAGAGAGAGAGAGAGACAGAGAGAGAGAGAGAGAGAGAGAGAGAGAGAGAGAGAGAGAGAGAGAGAGGCATCGGGGCGAGTACAGGTGTGACGGCTAGCCCTGCGTGGCTACTGTGCGTGGGCGGCTACGGCCACCACGTTGTAGGGAAGGGCTGGGCCAAATATACGTGCAATATAACTTAATAACTTGTGTGATTACTTCTTCCTTCTTTCCCCACGTTCTCCCAAACGTCGGCGATTACGCTCAATCCCGCGATTAACGAAAAATCTTGGCGCGTACGAGGCGTTTAAGTGTTGCGTACCTGTGCTGGGAGGCACAGCGTCGCAAAGGTTATATCGAAGCATCTGTAGCCCACGAAAGAAAAATTGGTGAACAAATAACCAATTCTATTTCAGTATTAAAATTTTAAGTAGGCAAAAGTGGGAGGATAACCCTGGTTGTGAATAAACTTCTCTTAATTATATAAAAATAACCGGCAACGTTTCGTCCCTGGTGGGGACCTCCTCAAGCCTTTATTAACAGAAAATAAAATAATGTACATCAGTCATAATATAATATAAAATAAATTTTTTTACATATTAATTAATTTATTGTATTGTCTACTAATAGTGTTACAGTCATCTTGTTTATTGATGTTATTTTTGTTGATATTAATAAATAAATTTTCGGAAATTGAACTTTTGAAATTATTGTATTCTTTGTCTAAAATTTAAACATTATCAAAACTAAAACTATGAGAAAAATCATTTATATGAGTCGGGATTGGTAATATTTTGTCTAACGGAGTTTTTTTATGATCGTCAATTCTCTTTCTTATACTTCTCTTGGTTTGGCCCACATAAGTGGCATTACAATCATTACATGCTATATCATATACAACATTGGTTTCGCACCATTTATCCAGTCTATCTTTACCTAATTTAATAATACTGTTTAATTTGTTTGACATATGGGGAACATATGGAGAGGAAAAGTAATACTTATAATTCTATTTCAATTGCAATACCATCTACTTCAAAATCAGTCACCAACTCTACTTCACCTTATACTTTGAAATCATCTTTGAATACTCCTTCATTATCAGTATGTCAAAAGCCTCGTGGAGATTCTGCAAAATCAAAAAATGATGTGCGAATTGATTTACTTAAAAGCAAATCTACTTCTGTCTTGACTGATGTAGAAAAATGTTCACAAGAAGCAAATATTTCTTTAACATTTGATGAAAGCGAGATAGAAGAATTGTTTTCTACACTTTTTGTTCCGGATGAAGAAAATTGGTCACAACAGCCTGATGTTTTTTCGATCCCGGATAAAAGAGATTTTGAAGAGCTGTTTTCTACTCCTTTTGAGTCTGATGAGAAAGAAAATTCTTGTCCTTCTGTGATTAATTGAAGAAAAGATCATGAACTGTCGTCAACTTCGGCTGGCCAACAATTGATTGCAACTAATGTTTTGACGAATGAGCGTTTCAATTTGCGGGTGACTACTATTTATTGTTCAAAAGTTTTTTGTACTGCACTATAGTTGTTTAAATTCAAAAAGTATTTTCAGCGGCATAACAGCAGTTTTGGTATTGTTACCGTCATTTAACTAATGTGAGATTAGGACAGGTTATGTTTCCACGTCTTCCTATGGAATTCATTCACCGTCAAATACATGTTTATCTGTCATAATACTCGTCGTGTATAACCTTCTTTGTGAAAATCTAAAAGCTGTATATTAAATCTGATTGTGTGCTAATCTTTTACTCAGTTTATTTAAAATGAATGTAGACGAAGATAATAGTTCTTTGGAATGCGAGTACGACGGAATTATTCCCAAAGTGATGCTGGGGCATCTCACAATGAGGTCCTCATAACCTCATAAAATCCTGAATATTCTCAAAACATTCTGAACTTTTTTTAGCGAGTTAGAAGTTCTAACAAAAATATTAATTTTCAGTTATACAGGGTATACTGAGTGAGAGACAAAGTATTTGAATCCTAATATTTTTCAAACTAAATGGTTTTATAAGCTGCAAAAAGAACCTAGCCAAGGTGATTAAAAGATCGATATTTTCTCAAAATTTCAACTTAAATAAAACTTTTTCCTCCCGTAATCGTACGACATAAAAAATCCATATTTTTCAGTTTTTGATTTTTAGCTAGAAAACTAGTCATCAAAATGGTTTATAATTTTTACAGTAAATTGATATTATTGTCTTTGATTGTCATTTCAACAAGATTGATAATTTAGTTTTGAAAATATTAAATTTTTTTCTAATCACCTTTTTTATCATAAAAATTGAACGAAATGGTCAATCTGGAAAATTTTCCGAGAAAAAGTAGGCAATTTTATGCCTTTTTAGATACACTATTGTTGAATATTGTAACGAGTTGAGCACTGCGGCTAACTCGTAGTGGTATGAGTACCGCTGCGCCGCGACCAAGCAGGGTAGACTCGCGCGCGGGAAGAAAAACACGTGTGAATTCGGGAATAAGAGCGAGAGAGATAGAGAGAGCCAGCGCGCGGGCTAATCCTTCAGGTGCGCGCTCAGATAGCTCTCGGCCTTCGGAAGGTAAACACAGGACTTCGCTCGTGATATCGTGTGCTGTGCTGTGTCCAGCGGATCGAATTGTATCTTGTGCGTGAGTGTGACGCGGAGTCCGTGTATTGATTGATTGAGATATCATTTTTTGGGAAAACTAATTTTAACATTAATTGTATATCTTAATGCGTATAGCAAAATACATTTACTTGACATTTTAATATTTAGAGATTTACTACGTTTATTAGTCTTATTCTTGCCAAGGTTTTCACTTTTGAAAAAAGTTTTTTTGGAAGATCGGATATACCATAATATACTGCCCGCTCTCCAATGAGGACTCCAGCGGAAAGATTTCACGACCGTGGAGCAGTTACTCGAGGCAGCGGTCGAAGTTGAGGCCGCCCTAGCCTGCGAAGCCTCATATAAAGCACCTCCGAAGCCTGGAGTAACAATCGTCCCCGAATGCGCCTTTAAGGGCGAGACGCCAAAGACTAGCGCTAAAACGCCAATCGCAGCCGTAGGATTGGCACAGCAAACCGCCGCACTGCCCATAACAGTCGGCGCCCTAAGCAAGCTACTAAATTCGAAGGTTACGGCGATAGGAGGCAGCAAGACGTCAGCCCCTCAGCGAGAATGCTCCGGGCCTAGGAAAGAGAGAGGCAAGTCTCCTAGTCCGAAGCTCAAAAGCCAGAAGTCTGGCAAGGGTTCCGGTCAATCGGACAAAAGAGAGCAGAGAAGGCCAATAGAGTGCTTCAACTGCCATGAAAAAGGCCACCTTGCCCGAGACTGTCCTTTGGTAAGGGAAACGGCATAAAGGAGGAGTAGGCAAGGTTACTACTTCTCTTAAACCGTCACGCGAGGAGTCTCTCCGAGAGGAGAGGCACGTGACAAAGGGCGTAGTCGCTACCTCGTGCGAAACCTCAGGCGATTTTGATCGCATGATCGCACTATTGTCCAGCGAATCTTGCCATACGACAATATCGACAAATGAAGACGAGTCGAGCTGGTGGGTACAAGTGGGCATCGGAGGGTTCAGAGTAAGGGCTCTGTACGACCCAGGCGCAGCTATGACATTGGGTCGTTAGGACTTCAGATCGCTAGCGCCTGCGGTCGACCTTTGCGATAAAGCGATGGCTGTCAAGTGCAGCGTGCAAATGGTCAGACGACGCCGATCCTAGGATTTGTGGATTTGCCATTCGACGTCGCGGGTGTACAACGCGACGTAACGGTGTCGATCATGCCCGAAGCGACCAACGAATGTCTAGTTGGGACAAATTTCGGACGCCTGTCGGCGCAGTCCACGATCCACATGAAAACGTCCTGTATCTGAAGAAAGAGCGACAGATTGTCCAACTTCAGGTGGCTACGATAGCTACAGCAGGGGCGATAGATATCGCCGCGGTTGGACTTGTGTACGTCAGTGACGGCAAGCATGCGCAGATTCGCAGAATGCTGGACAGCATCCTGCCTAAATCCAACGATCGGACGGACGCAGTTGATTGAGCACGGGATAGACATTGGATCGGCCTGGCCGATAAAACAGAAGTATTATCCCGTGTCGCCAAAAATAGAGGAGGAGATGTATCAACAAGTACGAGAGTTGCTTGCTGCGGGAATCATCGAACCCTCTGACAGTGCTTGGTCAAGCCCGGTAGTGATGGTGCGCAATGCGAACGGGCAATATCGTTTTTGCGTCGATTTCCGGAAAGTTAATGCGCTGTCAAAGGCTGACGCATATCCATTACCTAACATGGATAATATCCTTCGTAAAATGCAAAAAGCGAAGTTCATATCAACGTTGGACCTTAGCAGCGCGTCGAAATGTGGTTGAAACCGGAGGCGAGACCTCTGACGGCCTTTACAGTTCTTGGGCTAGGTTTATTCCAATTCACACCTATGCCGTTTGGTTTAGCCTACGCTGAAGCGACCTTCCAGCGAATGATCGACTCCAGCCATACGCGTACTCGTATCTCGATGATATCATCATCGCGACAGAGACGTTCGAAGAGCATCTCGAGTACTTAGAGAAAGTGCTCCAGCAAGTGAACGCGGCTGAATTGACAATCAACCGGGACAAAAGTGTCTTTTGCCGAGAAGAGGAGGAGTACCTCGGCGTCCTGGTTAATCACGGTGATTTTCGGTTAGCTCCAGAGAAGATAGCGCCCGTTGTGGCGTATCCAGCGCCGAAAACCCTGAAACAGCTGAGACGTTTCTTAGGAATGGCGTCGTGGTATCGCAAATTCTTGCAAAAATTCGCGACCGTTGCTGAATCGCTCCATTGCCTGCCGAAAAAAGGTAGAAAATACGAGTGGGGGACGGAACAGCAAGACGCTTTCCAACAAGTGAAAGCGCTGATAGCGTCTGCACCGATTCTTTATCGCCCAGATTTCGAATCAAAGTTCGTGTTGCAGACGGACGCAGGGACACCGGTCTCGGCGCGGTACTTTTCAAAATAATCAACGGAGAAAAGCGGGTTTTGGAATTTGCTAGCCGCACAATGTCGAAAGCCGAGAGAAACTACAGTGTCACAGAGAGAGAATGTCTCGCTGTCATCTGGGCGATACGGAAGCTCAGACCTTATATTGAGGGATATCAATTTAAGGTCATCACGAACCACAGTAGTTTGCGGTAGTTATGCAACTTACATAATCCCACCGGATGCCTAGCAATATGGGCGCTAGAAATGCAGGGCCACGGTTACACTGTGGAGCATAGAAAAGGCCTGCTAAATGCCGTACCAGACGCATTGTCGCGTATCTACAAAGAAGACGCAGTACTTGTCGAAGCAGTCGAATGGGCAAGCGAAATACAGGACTAATGGTACTGCGAAAAGGTCCGTGAGATACAGCTGCATCCGAGCAAAGATCCACTGTATAAGATGTACGACGGACAGCTGTACTACTTCTGCCCAGATAAGAAATTGCCAGCATCTATGAATGACGATACGGCATGAAAATTCGTCGTGCCAATAGAAAGGCGAGCAGAGATCTTGCGAGAGTATCACGACGAGCCATCAGCCGGTCACCAGGGGCGTGAGAAAACTTGTGCGCGCGTCGCAATGTACTATTTCTGACCCAGTATGTACACAGACGTCGCTGAGTATGTTCGACGATGCTTCGTTTGTCAGCAATGTAAAGTCGAGCAGCGCTCGCCAAGCGGCCTGATGAGAAAAAGAGTGATTACTCGGCCATAGTAGATCATAGCCGATAGGGCCGAAACCAAAGACCGCTCGAGGAAACGAATATATTCTCATATTCGAAGACTTGTTCACCCGCTGGATAGAGTGTATTCCGATTGAGCGGGCAAACGCGAAGGTAATTCTCCAGCATCTCCGAAGCGAGTCTTCTGGGGGTACGGTGCGCCAGAGGTATTCCTGTCAAACAATGGCACCGAGTTAAAAAATAAGGCCATTGATAAATACCTCAGGGAACAAGGCGTGAGACACGAGTTGACGCCACTTTATCATCCCCAGGCAAACCCAGTAGAGAGGGTAAACTGCACCATTAATAACATGGTGCGTGCCCTGATTGAGGAGAAACATAATACATGGGACGAGCGATTGAGCGACATCGCATTCGGTTATAATACCGTACCTTATTTCTCAACGGGTGTGAGTCTAACCATATTAATGTATGGGACTTAGCCGAGGAAACCTTCTGCAGCAAGGCGTAAACAGGACGCCTCCGCAGAAGAAGAGTTGCAGCGACGCGCGATCAATGCATGGCATGATCACATGTGGGATTTATCGCAGCTGCGCGAGCAAGCGTCGCAGAGAAGGCAGAACGCGCAAGATCGCCAGAACCGCTACTATGACGCCAAGCGTAAACCGGGGTCATACAATGTTGGAGACTTAGTGTTGAAGCCAAATCACGTGTTGTCTTCTGGAGCGGAGCAACGCTCCGCGAAGTTAACGTCACCGGCCGTATAAAATAGTAGAACGCTGACATCGCTAAAAGCGAAACGCTTTGCTTTTCACATAAAGCACTCGCCGATATTTAAAGGTTTACTGATGAACACACATACATGCACACGCATAGATACACGTACACACGCACAAAGTATACAGATATTCAAATATTAATGATAAATTAATTAAACTGTAATGGGGTAAGTTTTGATGATGAGAGGAGACAGTCTTTTTTCCTGTTCTGATTACCGGTTGTTACCGGATAATACTTATTTAACGTGGTGGGTTAGTATTTATTTGTTTCTGTTTCTTTTTGCATGTAACAAGCCCAATCTTCCATCACGACAGTGGCGACACTTACATCTGTTTAGCAGCCACGGCTATATCGGGCTCAGCCGGTACGGAGCCGGAATGGCAGAAGCCGTTCGACAGTCCCGCCAACTACGACATGTCGTATGACATAAGTGACGGTTTATGTTGCGTTGTTGCGGCCTATAGTTTTCGACTTGTTGAACGACGACAGTGCCACTGTGTACACTCTCTCTTAAGTAGATGTGTTATTATCTAAATAGTTCTTAATTATGTTACTAAGG
>QLYP01000366.1:92132-113260 GCA_016647725.1 Nasonia giraulti
ACTCATGATAGGACATATTATTGACAATGCTGACGGAATTCCAAAATAAAAAATGGCGGAATCAAAATGGTTGACATTATACCTTCACCAGACCCTTTTTACCGCAATAAATGATTTTTGATCAGTTTAAAGTATCGATATGGGGGTTTTAGGGTTACTGAATCTTATTTTAACCTCGAAATTTCAAAATTCGAAATGGTGGATCCAAAATGACGGACATTATTCCACCACCAAACCAATTTTACCGCAACAAATGATTTTAGATTACTTTAAAGTATTTTATCGATATGAGAGTTTTTGGGGCCACTGCACCTTATTTTAACCTCTAAATTTTAAAATCCAAAATGGCCGATCCAAAATGGCGGACATTATACAACCACCAAAACTATTTTACCGCAATGAACGATTTTAAATCAGTTTAAAGTATCGGTATGGGAGTTTAAGGGGCCGCTGAATCTTATTTTAACCTCAAAATTTCAAAATTCAATATGGCGAATATAAACTGGCGGATATTTGTCATATCCCACCCGCAGGCTCTCTCGCGAAAAGCCCCTGCTAACGCGCAACCCGCCGAACACGCCACGCACGCTGCAGCGCTTATCATCGCGGCGCTAGTACCGCGGCGCGTCGCTAGGCGGCTGCGCATTACCCACAAGTGAAGTAGCGTCGCGGAGGGCACATAAGGAGGCCGGGTCCAGCGCTTTACCTCGCCCCTCTTCCAACAGCCTAATGCTGCAAGTACACGGCTCGTGTCCAATGACAACTTGTGCAAAGACTTCAGCAAATAAAACTGTTTTGTGGCAAAGGAATTTATTGCCTTCAAGTGATTTATTTCATCCCTCTTTTTTACCTACACCCCCAACCCCTTCCCACGTTTAGCAACCCATAGAAAGGAATATTTTCTTCAAGGAATGCTTTCTTCATCGGCGATTTTTTCTCCAACAGTCTTTTTCAGGATAGTTGGTCAGCAAGTCCATCAGCGGCTTTATTCATAGGCGACTTTTTCTCCAACAGTCCTTTTTAGGATAGTTAATAGGTACATTAATACATACATTGGCGACTTAGTTAAGAGAATCAGATGGAGTTTTGGCTTCGCCTATTGCAAAACGTAGAAAAACATTACCTGCAGAAACTACTCAGAAAGTTGAAGATTTTTACGAAAATGATCTTAACAGCAGAATTATGCCAAATAAAAAAGATACCGTCAGTATTTATTTGTATGGTGAAAAAATAAAAGTGCAGAAAAAATTATTACTTACTGATATTAAGAACCTTCATAATCAATTTAAAGAACAGTTTCCTGAACATCCGATTGGGCTTACCAAGTTTGCGGAACTGAGACCAAAATGTTGTGTCTTTGCAGGATCCTCTGGTACACACAATGTATGTGTATGTATGATACACCAAAATTTCAAGGCGATGATTGACGCAGTAAATATAGAAAAAATCTCAAACAATATTCTGAAGAATTATAAAGATTGTTTGAATTTCGTTCTATGTGAGGATCTCAAACCAAGTTGTTATTTGAATGAATGCAAATTTTGTCCGGGCATTCAAAAGTTTTCTAATTACGTTGAGAACATTATGGATGAGCACAATATTGATCAAGTCATCTTCAGCACGTGGCAATCAACCGATAGATACACTTTGATAAAACAATGCCTAACATCGCAAGAATTTATTGAAACTTTATGTTCTAACCTAGAAAAGTTGATACCTCATCACTTCATCGCTAAGGAACAATCAAAGTTTATTTCTGGGAAGAAAAATAATCTTTCAGATGAAGAGGTTCTTGCTCAATTGGATTTTGCTGAGAACTATGCTTTTACAGCCCAAGATGCTGCACAGACATTTCATTTTAATAATGATCAAAGTACGATATTTCCTGCTGTTGTTTATTATAAATCTGAAGGCAAGCTAAAGCATTTCAGTACAGTATCTATGTCCGACTGTACTACTCATGATGCCACTGCAGTATACATAATGCAGCAAAAGCTTATACCTGAAATTCGCAAGGTTTGTCCCACAGTAAAAAAGGTAATATATGCTACTGATGGTGCTAAACAGCATTTTAAAAATAGTTATCAAAGAGTAGTTTAATGAGTCATAAGAGAGATTTTGGCGTTGATGCTGAATGGCACTGTTTTGCAACAGAACACGGAAAAGGTAGTTGCGATGGAGTTGGAGCGATAGTAAAGAGAGAAGCTTCAAGAGCGAGCTTACAAGCTGCAAAAAATAAAGCAATTCTAGATGTTAAAGCTCTTTATTCATGGGCTAATGGGCGATCATTCAATATAAAATTTTTCTTATACACCAAAAAAGATCACGAACAAACTCGTCAATTCCTAACAGAGAGATTTAAAAACTGTCCACCTGTCACAAACATACAAATGGGGCATGGATTTATCCCAGAAAATAATAAAATGTTTAAAGTCATGCATTACTCAAATGCCAATGAACCTATGAACAGAGTAATTTACCAGTAAAAACTCCACGAACGAGGAGCCAGAATTGATAAGAGTGCACAAAATGTCATTAAAGATTGATTCATTTGACTAAATTATATATTTTTTTCATCCACGCAGGCATATACATATACACAGAACAATAGAAAAATGTAAGTGCAAAAACCGCAGACAGATAATTCTAAATCTAATAGACCGGAAAAATATAAGATTCATATGCACAAATACTGATTCCGATAATACATTTATAACCATTTACCTCACAAACCCCCATATCGATACTTTAAATTGATCTAAAATCATTTGTTGCGGTAAAATTGGTTTGGTGGTTGTATAATGTCCGCAAAACAAAATTACAAAACAATATTAAACAAAATACTAAACAAATTACAAAAAAATTCATAATTTTCAAACCATATAACACTTTTCTGTCAGAGGCCAATTAGTTATTGTAATGTAGGAAGAAGCATTCGGCCTCCTGAGAGTGTTTCAAAAAATCGTATAGAATCAAGCTAATTATTGTATTTATCCATCAATTGAACTCTGACAAAAAAGTTTTATATAGGTTTTCGTCTCGATTTTACCTCCAGAATCGATTCCCGCATTCAGATTTTGAAAGTTATTTTATTTTATTCGTATATTTTATTTTTCACTTATGCAAAGGATAGCACAGTTTGTCGCTATCTCGACCAGTCTTAGCATGGGCTTTAATGGGTTAATAACCTCTACGAGAGAAGAGAGCTCGAGAGAGCGAGAGAGAGAGAGAGAGAGAGAGAGAGAGAGAGAGAGAGAGAGAGAGAGAGAGAGCATGTAACTAGTTTATACTAAAAAAGTGTGCGTCTCGGGACGCCCGGCAGAAGTAATATTTGTGAGCTCGCTATCACACGTACATAGGGTCTAATCCCCTTCTTGGCCGTTTCCCTGTTTGTGCATTTCTTATGCTTATTATTCTTGTTGAGATATGGTACATTTATATTGTACATTGCCAAGTTAAAGCCAAGTTCAAGCCAAGTTCAATGTACATTGCCAAGTTCAAACCAACTTCAATACGTATAGTATAGAGCGCGCCAGAATAAGTGAGTGCGCTAATGAGTGCGTGAGGGGACACATACCTGTAAGCCTCCCCTCTATGCGGTATGTGCATGTGAGTCACGTGATTATAAGCAGTGTTGAAACTATACGACATAAAGTTACTGCATGACTACGACTCTGTCTGCTTGTTAGTGTACGCTCTTGGAGAGCTCACGCATGCTCGGCATGCTTTGTATATATCCACTACAATAGACTCTTTTGTTATAAACAATCTTTCCGTTTTCCTCACACAGTATCTGAACAATTCTTGGAAATTTAGTTCCTGTTGCTACCCGGCTTCTCCTCTTTTGGCTGTTGTTTGTCGTTCCGAATCGTGCTCTGCTCTGCTTTAAGGTATGCGACTGCTTGTTTGCACAGCTGTAAAGTGCCGGTGGCTACTGCTTGATTCTTTTTTTACGTTGAAGAATATTCGCAGCTTATGCAGCTTTTATTTAAGTGCGTATGTATGGCCGTTCGGATTTTGTAATCGGGCCACCACTCTTCTTTGTTTGCGGGCTTTGGAACACTTCTGGCTCGTGGCTGGTGCAGGGCGTTACGCCTTTCCGTGTATGTGTGGATCGAGGTGGTTTGCATTTTAGTGCGCATCTTGTAGATGTCTATGTGTGCGTTTCCTGTAGTCTGTAGTGCTTGTTTTATGATGCTGTGATTTGGGAATACGCTCTCTTGTTATAATTATTGTTGTTAATTATTCAAATTGGTTGACATTAGTTTCGATAAAGTCTCTCTCGATTTCGTCGTCTCTCGTCTTCCGTATAATGTATTCATAGTGTATTCTGTTGAACTTAAGTGAATCATCATGTTTTCTGGCTCTATGCCGTTCGGTCGCTTTATTTATGCTATTGTCGTCAGCTGCTCCCTCATTTACGCTGTAACTCAGTGGGACTTTGTTTTAATATTAGTTTTGTTATTATTTTATACTGAAAGTAGAAATGCGAAATTTTTTAGCATTTCACAATACTTATCATAATGCTTTGATAACAGCGATGAAATTTGTATTTCTATCTAACATCAAGGTTTACGTCTCTTACATCGCACAGCTCTATCTATATTTGTGGAAAATTGCAAGTAAACGGTGGATCAGCAGCACTAGCTAAAACAAAGTATGTGAACAATGCCATTTGTTTTCTGTTTGATGAAATTCATTACGAAATTAATGTTGTGAAGATAGATAAAAGTAAAAATGTTAGATTGAGCAGTCTCATGAAAGGATGGACTTCATTTACCTCGAATCAGAATCATATGCTAGAGAATTTTTTTTTTTATTTTAGCCTTCTCAAGTCCTTTCGAAGAATCTTATATGGCTCTTCCCTCTGCCTGAACCCATACAATGGTACCGGCCAGAGAGGTTTCCTATAGTCGCGGTGCATGTGCATCACATCGGAATGTAGTGCACATGCATCTCGACTGGACTTACAGTTTAATTATACAGTGCGAAACTGCATATAGTGGGATCCGAATCAATGGAGCTTTGACATTATAAGACACTTATGTATAATACATACAAACGTATGTAAACATAGAGGTGTCTTGATATTAGAAAAGCTGAGAGTCAGGCTTGAACCCAGAACCTTCGGATTACTAGCCCGACACCCTGCCTACTGAGCCATCGCCGCCATGCTAGGGAATGCAGACTGGTTTAATGTTAAAAATGATATTAAATTGGTCGTAGATGACACGGGAAACTTTGACATTGTGAGTATCTTGGGCATTGCAGAAGACTATAAATAAATTATAGTTAATATGAAGCATGAGCTCATTCTCACAAACTCTTACTTGAACGTAATAATTCAGGAAGTTACTGTAGCAGATAGTGTAACTACTTATGAAGATTACAAAGTAAAAGTATCAAAGGTGAAAAAGTTAATGCCATATGTTGTTACATCTGATAAACAAAAAATCCAGCTACTGAATTTCATTAGTAAGGATAATCCTATGTCCATGTGTTTCCGTTCTTGGGAGTTATTCGAATATCCCCTTTTTCTGAACACTAATAAATACGTTTGGACAGTAAAAACTCCAAATCAATTGGAGAAATTTTGTTCTAAAATTCTCGGCCTACAGACAAAGGGAGAAGTTTTAAGAACAGCAAATGCTAGAAGATTTGATCATTCTGAGTTGAGTAATGTAGAACTTTTCTTGAATTTACAATACCATCCATACAACAATATAAATTTTGAAATGAATAAAATTCATTATGTTATTCTTTATGATATGTATGCCACTTTTCAAAAAACCTATTATAGAAAAGATCCGCAGCCGCTGTTAAAAAAGCCTTTATTTATTAACTTTTAGCCACTTGTAGTTATTTGCTGTTCACGGCAAAACCATTCTTTTAAAAGCACTTCTGTCAATGTACTGAAATTTAAGGTAAAATATAATAGTACATCACACAACTAGGGGCAAAAGTTTGCTTTTTTTGAGCAAGTATGATAATTGAGCACGAGTAAGAGTCAAGGGCGCCGAGACTGACAACCTTAATTATTATCCGAGATTGGAAAAGCCAATTCACTTCTTGTTGTGTACCGTGCTTTTTATAATCAGTTCATTGATAACGCTCTTTTGATCCTGCCTAAGAAAGCAGAGTCGTCCAGAATCTCATAGTAAAGTTTTGTTGTAAATATGAATTGTGTTCGATGTCACACGGGCCGACAGTATAAACACACATCTATAAGTGTATGTCACACACTCACACACATGTAATTGAAAATATCTAAGGTGATAGTGTTGTTTCCTTAGAAGCGAAAGTAAGTACGCCTTAGATATATGTATATATGTATGTGTACACACACCCGCGCGGGGATGCCGATACCTCGCGTGTGGCGCGTCTCCTAGGTGGGACGAAAAAGACCCCAAAGATAAATCAAACATAGATAGTGAGTTAATAACATTACTACCCCAAGCGGGTCGAGTCACAGAGCCCAGTCCCGCCGTCGATTCTGATCGACTGAAAGCCCCGGTGGTCGGCGCTGGCCCTATAGAGCTTAAGGGGGGGGGTCATTCTCACTTAGAAGCCGCAAGGGTTTGTCATCTGACCCCTGCTGCATGTAGAGACGCAGTTGATAAGGAAATGGAGGTTGATGCAGACAGGGATAAGAGAGCTGTTTGCATAATGCAAAGGAATATGCACTTGGACTGCCTTGGCAGCAGAATCGATGAATTGATGGACTATGTCAGGCACAATGTGCACAAACGAATTAATGATCTTGCCTGAATCATAAGAGCAAGCTATAAGAATCTCTGCATGGCAGATGATAACTTATAGCGATGCCAACGCCCGGAAACTCAGAAAAGGGAAACCCAGACAACCCCAAATCTTAGATCTCGGAAGGCGAGTACAAAAAGAAAGCCCCAACTACTCCGCAGGATAGAAATGGAGGAAATAAAGAAGAAGATAACCAACTTAAAAAGGCAGCGTGCCAGAAAGTCGTCACAAAAAAAGTCTAAGAAAAAGGTAAGCAAAGAGGATAAAAGTGTCCCTGGCGTTACAAATCAGAATAGGACCAGCAAGGTGGTTCAGGATCAAATTCGTCTCCTTCCTTTTGCATCGTCCAGTTGTCTGCTTCCTGCAGCATCGTCCAGTCGTCTACTTCAAGCAGTACCGACTGGCCATCCTCTAGATAAACTTAACCCCGACACCTACGTTCCTCTGCATCGGGCAGGAGAATAAGAGCTCAACTCTGTGACCTTCGTTTCTTTGCATCAGTTCGAGGTGCGTTTCGTATATATTACGTCATGGCCTTCGTCTAGCATCAGTTTTACTCAGCTGTATCGTCATGTCCTTCCCTTCTATTCTCTTCGTAATTACTAACCTTCTTGAGAATTGTCCTTACGTAGTTGTTTACTGCGTACCAACCATCCTTCGACGCTAGCATGGCTGTCATCATTGACTCAGGGGTCACCCTAGTCTAAAGGTATCGCGTTCAAACCGTTACGTATCGCGAACAGTCACACACGAAGAGAACGAATTAGCAATAAAAGCATGGACGCAGTGCATACGAAAATCGCAAAAACTGCGTAAGATAGTATAATTTACTTAACCGTGTCGTCTATTGGCCCAGCCAACAATACGTGGTATGAAGCGGTGCGTCCATCGCCCCTTTCCACTGGAGTCCTATCGTATTTGCCACTCAGTTAGGGTTTGTTCCTTCGCGGATTTCCAAACTCCCTTCTGAGTATTGTTACCACGCCAGCTTTCTTCGTATATATTCTTTTGTTCTGTTGCTAGAAAGTCAATAGGCAGCATACTTGAGATAACGCACACTGCATCTTTTGATACTGTTCAGTAGGCAAAAGCGACCCGGAATGCACTTCTCCTCTAAACTGTTGACAGCTTTTGTGCATAGGACATAACCAATATAGCGTCTGCCCATATTGGGGCACCGTATAACATAATTGATGTAGTTACACTGGCTAGAAGTAACCTTCAATCCCGCATTCGTCCACCCACATTTGGCATTAGTCGCGATAGTGCAGCATTGGCTTTTGCTGCCTTATTGCTCACCCTGTCGAGATGCTGCTCAAATGTTAGTCTCGCGTCCATGATGATTTCCAGGTACTTAATGGTCGGCTGTGAGTCTATTTGGTGTCCGTCCACTGACAGTGTTATTGTCTCAATTTTTTTCCTACTGGATAAGTAATAAGGATAGCCTCCGTTTTATGGCTAGCAAGCTTAAGTCTAGTCTGCTTTAGCCAATTGTGGATTATACCTACTGCCTCGTTAGCGATTTTCGTCACCTCTTCTTTTTGCTTTGCTACTACCACTACTGCAATGTCATCTGCAAACCCTACAACCGTTGCTATTTTGGGTAGTTCTAGCCAAGTACTTAATCGTACATAATGTTCCACAATAATGGGCCAAGCACGGACCCTTGTGGGACCCCTCTGGTTACTTAATAGGCTTTTGTGCCGCTCTCTGTGTCATATAAAAGGATTCTGTCTTTTAGGTAGTCGGATATCTCTTTCCTTCTATTGCAGTTCTAGCGATGTCAACTACTAAGCTCACGACGTCAAGAGTGGAGCGTTTCTTTCTAAAGCCGTATTAATATTATGCTAGTCCTCATGTTTTTTTAATGACTTGGTCCATTTTAACGCTGATTATGCGCTCTAAAATATTGCTCGGGGTGTCCAGCATGCAGAGTGGTCTGTATAAGGCAACTTCTCCAGGTGGCTTATCTCCGTTTGGTAGTAGCACCAGGCGTTGCTTCTTCCAGTTTTAAGGAAACGTTCCTGCTTCGAGATATGAGTTGTACAAGTCTACAAAGATATCGGGGCGTGCCTGTATAGCTTGTTTTAATGCAATATTGGATATGCCAGCCAGGCCTAGAGCCTTGTTCAGAATTTTTTTGCATGCAGCCAATAATTTCTTTGTGGTGATTGTTGGGACGATTTCGTCATTTGCCTTCGTTTCAGGAATAGCTGTTACTTTCAGTTGAAGCGAAAACAGTGTGGTCACAATACGGGTTAGCAATTTTGGGTTCTTAGAAGGGGGAATATAACCTTCCTTTATCTTTTCTATTACCACTAGGTACGGTCGCTACCAGGGATCCAGCTCAACCCTGTCCTGTAACTCTTTCAGGCACCGTCGTTTATTTTCTCGGATTTTTTTCTTGAGAATCAGTTTAGCATCCTTCATTTCTTTATTTAGGGCGTCTACTATTTCTCTACCACGACCAGTCTTGTAGTATTTCTTCCAAGCTCGCTGTTCCCGTCTTCTAGTTCGATGACACTCTTTGCGGGCCGCGTCAATTTCTTTATCCTACCAGTATACTGGCGGTCGTCTATTGTTAGGAGCCCTCCTTGGCATCGTTGCGTCGCAGGTTTGGGTAATATTTTCTATTACCTGCTCGACCTTATTATTCGCAGATCCAAACAGCTGTATTTCTTTCAGAGCTAGCAGGAATTTCTTCTTATCATAATCCTTCGTTTTCTAACCAACTGTAATGATTGTGTAATGATTGCTCACCATCCACGATCTAATTAAGCCAATCAGGCAGCTGCTGACAAACGTGAGATTTATGATGGACCCTGCGTCTATTCTTTGAAATGTGTAAGAACATTCCTGGTTAACTAAGACCAAGTCGTGGAGAGCGAAGGCTTCCAATAGCGCTCGTAAATGTAAAACCTATACAAAAAAAACGGTCTGATGCTTCGAATTTATTTTAAGCATGATGTAATGTAGTGAGGTCAATTATTTTTTGTGTACGTGTTGCCTATCAATTCAGAATATTATAGAACTGAATTTCATTAAAATAGGCTTGTTCAAGACTGAGATATTCAACGATAAAAACAGATATTTTTGCTATATTTAGAGCCTCATACAGCCCACAAATATTAAGTTACGGAACTAAGATTTTCACTTTACTGAAGTTTAACTCTTCGTCAACAATTGACCAAGGCGTCGTCCACCTAGGAATATTTTATAGGCTTTTTTTCATTCCAAAAATATTTTCGTTTGACCGACATTTCGAGCTAGCACCTTGCCCGGGGCAATAAAGAGCTGAAATGGATCCGTAGGAAAAAACTTTAGGGCTTGGGTCGGGGCGGTTACTCAGGTCAAAATGTTCACGATCTTGCTTTCCGGTATTTCTATAAGATTGTCAGCTATGAATCTCTCTATATATTTTTGACAAATATTAGTTATGAAAAAAAAACATATTTGCGGGAATAATTAAAAAATTATTGTACCTATAAAAACTAATATAGTAAGAGTAAAAATATTTTTATTATTTAGTTTAAAATAAATAAAATACGAGAACTAAAAATCTTAGTTTGTCTTATCGACTAGGGTAAAGTTTGGAAAAGGAGTGACTGTCCATACAATTTTTTACAGTGTAGAGCCGAAAACGCAACCCAAGGGTCGGATTAGCTGAAGGTGATTATCGCCGTCACCTCAAAATACTTGCTTAGCTGAGGGCTCAAGTGCACAAAGTTTCATTAACTTTTGAGCAGCTTGAGCGCCGCCTAAACATATTTTAAAAATTCTGAAAAAAAATGCACATTCCTATACCGGAATATGAGACTGCATCAAGATTTTTGCTACTCGAAAGTTCGTGTTTTTTGGGACACCCTAATGGTCACTCTTCCCACCTGCACCTCCTTCGCAGAGTACATAGTTGGGTTAGTTCTTAAAATTCTTTGCTTTGTGCCATCTTTTCTACATTTAAAGCAAAGCTTACTTCTGTCTTCAGTTACTGTGCAGTTTAAACCAATGTAGCCAAAATCTAGATATTTATAACACCTCCATTTCTTTATCAACTGCATCTCTACATGCAGCAGGGGTCAGGTGACAAACCTCTGCGGCTTCTAAGTGAGAATGCCCCCCCCCCCTTAAACTCCATGGGGTAAGCGCCGACCACCGGGGCTTTTAGTCGATCGGAATCGACGGCGGGACTGGGCTCTGTGACTCGACCCGCTTGAGGTAGTAATGTTATTAACTCACTATCCATGTTTAATTTATCTTTGGGGTCTTTTTCGTCCGCCACCTAGGAGACGTGATACATACGGGGTATCGGTATCTCCGCGCAGTGTGTGTGTTTATGTATACAGTTATATTTATGGAATTACTCCGTCAATGTCGATAAAATTTGATATGCATATCTATTTTTGGATTCTGAATTTTAGAAAAAAAGTTTTTTTTTATTTTACAACTACTTCTTTTTATGGCTACTTTTTGATTTTTGAAAAACACTATTTTGCGTTTTTTTTCAATCTTCCTATTGTTACAAAAAATTCAGCTATAATGTATTTGAAAGAGAATAAAATTACCTACTTTTTCTTGTTTGGTTTTCGGGATCGACTGTTTTGTTCAACAAATAAAATGAATAAGGTGATTTTTTTCTAAAAATTGATATCTCTGAATCTAAACATTATAACCTCACGAAAATCATGTCGATAAGTCACGTGTAAAACTATATCCCATTTAAATTTTAAGTGATTTGATTTAAAACTTTTTTTTAGTAATAAATCGAAAACTGAAAAAAATGAGTTTTCTTGTGCCTCGATTACGGACGTAGAAAGTTTTTATTGCACTTAAGATTTTGGGCAAAAGTAGATATTTTATGTGTTTTGGCTAAGTTCATTGCATAGCTTTTAAACTCCTATGGTTCTTAAGATATCAACGTTTCAATTTTTTTTTTGAAAATTTCCTGATTTTGTGTAAATCTAAAACAATGTAGTCAAATGCTTCAAAATTTTATTTGGTGACTGACCATAACCAAGCTGTCTGCTGCTAAAATTTTAAACGATTTCGTCAAGCGGTTCTCAAGTAAAGAACTAAAATGTATAAACCATTTTTCTTAAAACTTTTGCTTCTTCTTAGAGGGTTGTCGTTGCACGTCTATAGTCCCTCCCTTGCGAATTTTGCGATTTTTTTCCCACCCACCCGCTCATGTACGATAGACTTTTTTGATACCCCTCGTCCTGGTGAGTACCATAGTATTTTATTAAGAAAATTGCTCCTTTAGCAAAATAATTAAAATTAATAATATCAATTAGTAACATTTTTTATTATTTTTTTTGTGTTCAGTTAGTTATTATAAAAAATAGATTAAATCTTATATTATAAAAAATAACATTTTTTAACACACTTCAGCATAAAGATAGTACTTTATCCCCGGCGAGTCGGGAATAAAGAGCTACATGTATGTATATAGAAACGGAGGATTCAGAGGAATAACAAGAATCAACGACGAATTTAACATCGGCTACTATACCTATAGCTATAAGGAGCACTGGGCTTTTTCCTCGCTGTTATAATATATGCGACAGTAGAGCATACTTTTGCCCTTGTGCGTCTCGACTTGGATTTTAGCGTTTTTGCGTGTGTGGATTTGAAAACAATAATAAAAGCATTACCATATTGTATATTCAAACAATATTTTATTTATTGGAACTACGAATTTAGTTGGAGAAAGCTACGTGCGAATGAATTAGGAGCGGTTATTCTTGAGGTAACAATACTTTGCACTTATTGATTTTGTACGCGCGTTTGCTTGTTTTACATACAACAAAGGTAATGAGTTAATGCCGTTTGTAATATTAAACAAGCTGCTTTGTATTGAGCAACAACTGAATTAAAATACAATGATTAAATAATTAAATTGAGTGAAGTGTAAGTGTGCGATTTTAAAGCTTTCCAATTTCGTTTTACTGTGTCGCGACACGCGGTTTCGTGCAAGTAGCGCGCACTAAAAGCTTCTTCTTGGCCTTAAAGTTGAGCAGAAAAGAGAGCGCGAGCCGGGAGCAAAGGGGTTTTGTTCCCAATCGTAGGCGATAAGTAGGAGGTATCACGCGGTTTGACTGCGGTGGTTAGCGCGAGACCCCCTGTGGAGACTGCAAGACAACGCGAAAAAGCTGATAAACTAGCGGCACGAGATTTGAATGAATTGGCCGCGACATACTTGTAAACAGTCGACTACGTTAGCTGTCAATTTAGCTTTATCGTAAAAATAGTTAAGGAATCGCTCACAGATATATTTTCTCTCATTGCGTTGCGTTGATAATTGAAAATAGGCTAGACAAGATAGATCTTTTGTCTATACGTAACGGTATCTTGGAACTCTCAAATTTCCTCTTTATTCTCACCTATATAGATGTCTTTAGCGAGCTCCTCCGAGTATGTGGGTCCTCCTAACCTCAAAAGTTTAAGATGAATTCAATACATTTTAAGATTGCTATTAACCACAGATGGCGCTACTGTAGTGGAAGCATAAAGCCAAGTTTCGCACTAGCGACCTCACTCGATGACTCAAGTATATAAAGGTAGGACCAGCTAACCTCAAGGTTGCAGATAGTTAATCAAACATGACCTAAAATCTACACATGAACATAACCTCTACACGGATATCTAACGTACGGATATCAACAATTTGCTGGGTCCCATTTGCTGGGTCTTGGTCACACGAAATTTCAGTGCGCAAGATTCGAATATCTCGGTGCTTGTTATACACTTACAAATCGTGTTATCTATCAATTTGCTGTGACCTATCTATGATGAATTTTATATAAAAATGCTTATTACTGTAATACTTACGAATGATGGTATCTATCAATTCACAATAAGCTTGCCTGACAATATCTAATAGATCATTTATTTTTGGCTTTATTGCAAAGCATCTCTGTACGTTCGACGAGGTAAAACCGTGATTACAGCATGCATCTTTATGAATAAGTTCAGAAATAAGATTTTGAATGCAGGCGTAGCTATCTTTAGAAATTTTCTGAAAATTGAATGTATTTTTAATAACAAATCGTAATTGTAAAGTAAATTTCTAGTAAAATATGGTAAAAATATTAAATTTCATTGAGACATTTTCCTTGACACAAATATAATTTTTTAAGTTTATGTTTCTTTCATTAAATAAATCCCTCAATATTTAATAGACCTATTTAAGGTTTTGGAAAAGACTTAATTTTTAATAGAATTCAACTATATCAATAGCTAAGTGAAATAACAGCGTATCCCAGCAGCGATTTTGGAAATGTCGTATCCCAGCGGCGCACTATGGGCGATTTCAGGAAATGTATTGTCAAAATCAAAATCAAATTTTTTATAAATGAAGGTTGTACTTCTCAGATATAGGGAAAAATATCAGAATGTTGTTTTCTGATGATGTCGAGTCGGGGCACCTATGAAAAGTACGAAATTTTAAGAAAACGACATTGTAGCTACTTGTTAATGCATTAATATGCCATAAAAATGCATTTTAAAATAATTGGGAATTTGTGAGACAATCATATACTATTTTTTTAATTAATGAATGATTTGTTTTACTTACATAACCTAAAAATTCATCTATTTCGACCTATTGTACTAAGAAACGTGAATCCGGGACTTAAAATTATCATAAATCACGGACCTCTAATTTGATTAGCTTCGAATATTATATTCTAATAATACGGCACTATATAAACAAGAAAACATGTTATTTTAAAGTATTCTAACCTACAGGAATTTTAAATCTGAGAAGTTTCATTCTGTAGCATGAAAGATTTCAACGTTAACACACATAAAATTGTTGATAAAATAAAATATTATTATTCTCACCACATATAACGTACATAAATTGTTATATATATGTGTATATATATATATATATATATATATATATATATATATATATCTTCATATATTATATAGTTGTAAGCGTGATTTTAATGGAAAATCCCCTCCACCCCCCTCCACTAAATAACGTAAAATTGTTTCAAAATTTACGTTATTTTGAGGCTCAAAATCCCCTCCGCTCCCTCCACTTCGCTCCACCTAACCCTCCACCTCCCCTCCACTTCCCCTCCACTTCCCCACCACTTTCCCTCTACTTTTTCTCTTTGCAGTAATTTCACACTTCGAGATGTGAAACATTTTGAGAATTATTGTAAGGCCGAAGAATATAATAACTAGATACAAATTTATAACATTTTATGGAATTGATGGAATAAAATGATTAAAGCGTCCGATCGCTATTAACATCGAAAATATAAAGATCAAAACCTCACTAAATTTGTAATCGACTCAAGAGGTACTGTCGGAAGCATATTGTATTAGAGTCATAATACAATATACTTTTTTTAATTAGTAGTACAAAATTGTTTTTTTTTCATTAGAACCTCCCGCTTATTTTATGATTGATTAATTATTAATACTACAATTATTTTGTTTTTATTACTTTATCGTTAAATTTTACTTTTCTATTTTTTCCACACCACCCATGAGGTAAATAGATAGGCGCGTTTTTTTTAATAATAATAAAAATCTTTATTGTTTCACTATACAGTGTTTACAATATTATATCCCATTTTTCTTATACTCTATTATTTTGTTTTGTCCTAACCTATTATGTATTGTGTTATCGTGTGTCTGTGTAGGTTATGTTACTGTTTGCGTATGTCGGGAGTGTGTGTCCAGTTCGAATGTCTGTCTGTGCGTGTGTATTGATGCTTGTGTGCGAGTGTGTGTGCGTGTGTACTTGTTCTTATGCTGTGTATTAACCTAACCTATCAACTTTTCTTCCTTCTACTCTTCTTCCTCTTCCTCTGAATCCCCTGACCTCTAGATTTTGTAACGTCCTTTGTCTCCTTTTGCCGATACTCTCGCCTTCTTTACTATTCTCTCTTTCTTCTCATCCCACTTATATTTTTCACCTCCTATTTCTGCAATCCACTCTCTTTTGTTCGACGACTCACCCTCTTCTCCTTCTTCCTCTTCTCTTCTCCTCTTCTCTTTCATTATGAGGGCTCTGGCCTTTCTTTCATCCGCTGAGAGCCACTGCTCTATACGTAGTTTACCTCCCTCTTTTATCTCCTCTCTCTTTTCCCATACCTTTTCCATATCTTCCCTTGTCCTAAAAATTACCCTCTTGGTGTCCTCCGTCCTTGTATCTTCCGCTTCTCACTCAATTCCCTCCAGGTAGTCATCTAGCCATTCCTTTAGTGAGTCCTCCTTTTCCCAGTTAATTAAGTGTATAATTAGACCTCTGTCCCATACTTTGCACCTGCTTTCCCCTCTTCTGTATATATAGCTGCCTTTGTCAGCTCTTCTCTCTCTCACTACTATCTCTTCAAGTTCTCTTCTCCCTCTTCTCATCACTTGTCTTTTCCTTACCTCTTCTGTTTTTCCTTTCCTGTCTTCGCGGCTGTCCCTCATCTCGTCTATCTCTTTTTGCATATTTTTCATTTTCCCTTTTAGCAGCTCCACATCTTCTCTCACCTCTTGCATTTTTTTCTCCATGGCTTCTCTCTTCTCCTTTTCAAACCTCGCTCTTATTTTCCAGCTTTCCAGCTCCGCTCTCAACTCCCTCATCTCATTTTCTTTCTTTTTAACACCGTACATCTTCTCCTTTTTACTTCTCACTTTCTTTATCTGTGACACCACATGTTCTCCTATCTGCGGTGATCCTTTTCGTGTTCCCCGTCCGCTTTTCCCATATTCTAGCCCGGGTCTAGTGACTTTTACCTTTTCCCCTGCTCCACACTATCCTCTCTACTCACCCTGCTCGCAAAATGTCCCTGCTGGCATTCTAGTTCTTTTTGTTATGTCGTATGGTTCTATTTTTTTCCCCGCTAGATTTACATTTTTTTCTCTCTTATCCGCTGCCTTCATTCTCATTTGCGCACAATAGTCCATTACATTTCCTCCGTCCTCTCCTTTTCCTTTCTTAACCACATAATTCTGTATAGTTTCGCCAGATTTTTCCTTTCCCTATTTCAAATGTTCTTCCAGCTGTCCTGCCTGTTACCTGATTGTTTGCATTTCGTGAATATATGTTCGTATGTCTCTTCCTCCTCCTGACACAACCTACATTTTCTTTCCTCCTCTTTCAACCAGTATTTGTATCCTTTTGCCTCGTTTCCCATTCTGAATCTTGCTGTTATCGCCAGTCCCTTTTTCCCTACTCTGCCTATTTTCCATAGATATTCTGGTATCTCACCCTGTGGTTTTATTAGTTCTTTTATATCTCTTGCCATTGTATGTCCTTCTCTGTAATTTCCAGCTGTAACCATACCGGCTCACCTGCTCTCATTTTTCTGTGATATTCATACAGTGCGAATCCTCTCTTATTTAACTCTTCTTCTCTTTGTCCTCTCTTCTTTCCTTTTTCACTCTTTTTATCCTCCTCTTTTTCCGGTAGTTTCCAGCATTCTCTCCACAGCGAGCCTTCTTTTGCTTTACTTAGTTTCATTTTATATTTGATTGCTCATCTCCTCGTTCTTGTCTCAAGCTTATGTCTTTTCGTTTCTAGGTACAGTATATGCTCCGGTATCGTTGTGTCCAATTTCATAATCCATTTCATATATCTTCTGTGTATCTTCTCCAGTTCCTCTTTCCCTTTCCATCCCCATACCTCAGCTCCATACTCCATTACACTTTTTACCATTGTGTCAAATAGCCTCATCCTTAATTCCCAATTGTCTGTGAATAGTTCTTCCTCTAATCCCCACATCGTGCTCATTACCGTGCTTGCCTTTTCTTTTAATTTCTTAATTTGCGCCTCTTTCCTCTCGTTTTCTTTTAGGGTATATCCTAAATACTCGAAGTTCTTCACTATTTCTATCTCCTTCTCCTCCCATACGAAACTTTCCTCCTTTTTTCTCCTTCCTCCATTTTTAAATACCATTATCTTCGATTTTTCTGTGTTTAGTGTTAGACCCTTCTTTTCTATTATCCTTTTGAATTTCTTTAACATCTGTTTTAACCCTGTCGCGTTGTTTGCCACCATCACTACATCGTCCGCATACGAGATTGACCAGAATTTCTTTTTGCCCAGAACAATCCCACCTTCTTGTACCTTGCTCAGTTCCTTCTCTGTCTGCCATCACAACATTAAATAACGTCGGGCTTAATGGACACCCTTGCCTTACTCCTTTATGTATCTCAAACCCGCCTATCTTTTCCTCCCCTACTCTGATTTCACTCTTTGTCCCTTTATACAGTTCTGTTACCCTTTTCGTTAATCTTTCCCCTAGCCCTAGCTTTTTCATCATTGCCCAGACCTCGCTCCTGTTTACCTTATCAAATGCTGCTCTCATATCTGCGAAAAATGCATATACCTTATCTCCTTTCTTCTCTAGCTCCTTTTATAGCCTTGCTCAAAATATAGATGGCATCAGCCGTCCCTCTTCCTTTCCTGAATCCCATTTGAGTATTGTCCAGTAGTTCTTTTCCCTCTAGTTCTTTTTCTATTTTTTCTCTTATAATTTCTGCGTATAGTTTGTAGCCCGTATCCATTAGAGTTATCCCTCTGTCAATCACTCCTGTTTTCCATTCCTCTAGTATTTTATCCCCTTTCCATATTTTATTCAGTATAGCAATTAATTTTTTGTTAAAATTTTAATTAATAATAAACACATATACTCTTATAAAGTTTTTACAATGCTAAGTATAAACACTTGATAGTGATAACAATAGAAAAGCAAAAGACAATGCTAAGTATAAGCACATTAAAGTGTCAACAATACAAAAGCAAAAGTCAATGCTAAGTGTAAGCACATTAAAGTGTTAACAATACAAATAAAACTTTAACAAAAAATATTTAAAAAAAACGCGCTAATCTATTTACCTCATGGGTGGTGTGGAAAAAATAGAAAAGTAAAATTTAATGATAAAGTAATAAAAAAAAAATGTAGTATTAATAATTAATCAATCATAAAATGAGCGAGAGGTTCTAATGAAAAAAAATTAATTTTTTACTACTAATTAAAAAAAGGTACTAATTAAAAAAAGTATATTATATTATGACTCTAATACAATATGCTTCCGACAGTACCTCTTGAGTGTTGTGGAAAACTGTCATTCTTAACTTTAAACTGATGTGTCGATTACAAATTTAGTGAGGTTTTGATCTTTACATTTTTGATGTTAATAACGATCAGACGATTTAATCATTTTATTCCATCAATTTCATAAAATGTTATAAATTTGTATCTAATTGTTATATTCTTCGGTCTTGAAATAATTCTCAAAATGTTTCACATCTCAAAATGTGAAATTACTCCAAAGAGAAAAAGTGGAGGTAAAATGGGGGGAAGTGGAAGGGAAGTGGAGGGGAGGTGGTGGGGTAGGTGGAGGGAAGTGGAGGGAGGGTGGAGGGGGTGGAGTATCGTAACATATTTTATTACACTGTTAGATTAAATCCGTCAAGTTACGCAAATCGGGGCATTGGCTCCATTAGTCGTCCGCGTGCATGAGGCTTTGACTCTATTAGTCCTTCACGTGTATAGGGTATTGACTCCATTAGTCGTCCGCGTGCGTATCCCGACTGGAAATTGAGCACGGCGTGCCGTATGTATAATCTGGCCCTGAACTGGAGATCCTGAAGTAACCTTAAGGTTTCTGCTACGGCATCTCACGCGGCGCGAGTCTGGTACGGATCCGGTACCTTAAATATAATAAATATATTATTTGGCTGCCGAAATGCAGCCGGAATGTAGCCGTAACATGAGTATCATAGAGGAAAAATGTCTTGAAGTGAAGTAAAGTTATCGGAACATAACCTAAATAATACTCAGGACTCCAAATTTTTTACTCCAGTTTTAATAAATGAGTCTATAGTTTTATTATAAAAATAAAGTGTACAAGGCAGTACAAATATGTCGAAACAGTAGATTAAGGTCGCGGAACTATTATCACAGATAGAAAGAACTAAAAAGTGAAAATGCAGTGAAAAATTTTTCTGAAAAAATGTGTAGTGATAAAAATGATTTTACTCCTGTTTCATCCATGGATGTTGAATCGACTAAGCAGCTACCATTTGAATTGTCTCCCAATTCATTAGAAAACGTTGAAGATTTCAACAACCAGCATCGTGAATCAACTGGATTATACCTAGATAACTTTGCTAAAGAGTGTAAATCATCAAACATCAGTGATCGATTTTCTTCTGATGATTCTGATTTGAGTGAACTTGATAGCAGTGCCAGTGAAAGTGTTAGTGAATCTAATGACACGTGTGGAGCTACAAATGAATCAGATTTAGCAACAGACTTAAAAAGGTGGTCTCAAAAAAATCTAATTTCTTATGTGCATTTGGATGAGCTTCCTATGTCATCATTTTCCTATGTCATCCATGAAAAACTTTGACAACTTCGACAGTGATCTAGAAGGTCAAATGTTCGATGATTTAGTAAGTATAATAATAAATGTTTAACATTCTTTAAAACCTTTCAAGTTAATTCATAAAATTAAAACTTATTAATGTATATTTCATTTTTTTTAGCAACAACATCTTCTTTGTACGACTAACACAAGTTATGATTTAATGAAAATCATTACCAGCATTTTTAAAACATTTCTATCAAGAGATGTAATAATGTCGTTTACAAAAAGCAAGGATAAAAGCATTTTCAAGGATACAAAATTCTTTAGATGTATAAAAGGTAATGATTTTTTTAAAATTATTTTTTTAACTCTTTTCATTATTTTCTTAACATTTTATATTATTAATTAATAGAATCGCTAATGCAAGCTTTTGATAAAAAAAAGTGATCGGCGATTCGACGCTCCTGACCACAATTGGAGCTGTCATCAATAACTCCTACGACTGGAATGGCTACAGAAGCAAGAGGCAGAGGATAGATGCAGTTTAACCCTAGAATCCCGTATATTAAATTACTTATTTTGAACTAACTAACTTTGTATTTTTTAAAATAAAAATCATTCATAGTGCTATTTTTAATTAATTCTATCTGTATTTACTTCTATTAATTGTTTTTATAAATCTTAAGAGTTTCCCGTTAGTAATTTCAAAATAATAATTACTTCAGGCGACCCTTATCAGGACCGGATCCGGTCCTGAATCTGAAGTTGGATATCAATGCAACATCAGGCATCTGATCAGGCCCGTGCTCGCGCCGAGTGAGACGCCGTATACGTCCCGATTCCGGTGCCAGATCAGGTCCAGACAATTATTGTCAGGCACCTGATCCGGCCCTACTTAGCGCCGTAGGTGTTTGAGTCGGGATAAGGCATTGACTCCATTAGTCATCTGCTTGCATAGGGCATTGACTCCATTAGTCGCCCGCGTGCATATAGGGCATTGACTCCATTAGTCGTCTGCGTGCATAGGGCATTGACTCCAG
>QLYP01000366.1:118914-131150 GCA_016647725.1 Nasonia giraulti
ATATATATATATATATATATATATATATATATATATATATATATATACATATACATATATAGTTTAGGCAAAAGGAGTATAGGAGTTTAGGCAAAAATTAAAATTTTCATATCTTCGATTTCACAGAGAACCACCCATATGTAAGTTTAACCTGCACAGCCTTTCGAACGTTTAGTCTACTCCTGAAACTGCAATAATTAAAAGGAAATAAAATCGAAGAAAAATCTTTAATATCTTATGGATTCTATTGCCATGACTAATCGATCATACCACTTCTAAGGGTCAGAACAATATAAGCCCAGGAACCAATTTCTCACGCTATTCGTACATATTTTTGCGCATGCGCAGACGTTATTGATAGACAACAGGAAATAATGTATACTAACTCAACATGCACAGTCTTCCGAACGTTTAGTCTGCTTCCAATACTACAATAATTCGAGTGAATAAGTATAAAAGTGTATTCCTAGACAATGTTATTAATCAAAATAATAGGGTTCACCGATGTTACTGCTTCTAGAGATCAGAGCAGAATGAGCACCGGAACTAGGTTTTCACACTATTCATACATATTTTCATCAATTGTGTCTCGTAAAAGGTTGTGATGTCAGATATTCTTGCAATTTATATAAAAAGAAATAATCGAAAATTATGCCTGTGGGGATCTGGTGTTGGAGGGCCACTTTACTTGCTCTGCCTACGCCACATTAAAAAAACTGCTCTCAATTGTTTGGCACGTAGCTTTCTTTAAGATTATGTATTGTATATTATTGTATATTAAGTTAGGAAGAGCTTAACATTTAGTTTCCGAATTATAATAATCAGGATAGTTTGCGAAACGCATCTAAAATCACTAGTAATCGAAAAATTGTTATGAAAAAAACGCACATACGTAACTACAAATCTTGTTTATCACAAATTGGTTAAAAAACAACAGAATAAACGAGCCTAGGTATAGATTAAAATTCATGAAATAGAAGCTGAGATCTAATAAACTGCCCAAGAAAGGGATCAAGGAACTATATAATGCTAACTAAATCTAAAATTAGAACTTGATTATTATATTTTTACTCCAGTTATCGCCTCACGAGGATGTGCTAGCAGGTCTAATGCAGTTCAAACTGGGCCTGGTGGAAAAATGGTGTAAAAAAGATAAACTGGGGGTTAACCTTAACAAAGTCAGTGTCATGCTGTGTACGAACAGGTATACAACCAAGCCGGTAGAAGGGCTCCAACTCCATGGAGTTCCCCTGAAATTGGTGAAGAAGGGCAAATACCTGGGAGTCACGCTCGACGCCAGACTCATCTGGGGAAAACATATCCAAGATAAATGCGAGTAAACGGTAGGCATCTTCTGGGCCTGCAGGAGGGCTTTTGGCAACTCCCGGGATCTAGAACCGGATAAAGGGATTTTTGAGTAAATCCTTCCCAGCTCTTAAAAATTGCAAGAAGGAACGCAGTTTTTTAGCAGATGCCTAGAAGCCGTTGAAAATACCTTTCCGCTGTAAAATATCACTCGATAGAGTAAAAAATTATATTAATACCGAGTATTATGTGCAGAGCGAAAATGAGAGCGTGTTGAGTTTACCACTAGAAAGCGTGATGAGGATAGGAGAGGAAAAGCGAAGTCGTGGAAAAAACTGAAGGTTAAAATAGGCAATGCAATACAGAAGAAAAGGGACATGAAAGAAAAGAGAAGAGGGAAAGTGGTGTGACGAAGAATGCAGAAGGAAAACATCGCTAAAAGCGTAACGCTTTGCTTTTCACATAAGGCACTCGCTGATATTTAAAGGTTTGCTGATGAACACACACACACAAAGTATCCAGATATTAAAATATTGTTGATGAATTTATTAAACTGTAATGGGGTAAGACTTGACGATGAGAGGAAACATCGTCTTTTTTTCCTCTTCTAATTACCGGTTGTGTTATCGGATAGTATATTGACCATGCTTTATAGAAAAAATTTGTGTTCTTATGAAACAGATCAATTTTTCAGATTTGTCAATTGCATAATCTAAATAAAACTACTCAGTTTCATTCGAATACTAAATACTTTTATTGATCTGTTGCAGCAAAAAATAATGTTGAATTTTAATGACCATTGATTTGTGTAGAAAAGATTTTAGGGATTGTAATGATAATAACATATAACATTTATAAGTTTATAATAATACGATTGGAAAATAATAATCAACGGGACCTTTCTCGCAAAAGCATTATTTCAGCTAAGGAAACAGACTAAACTATTCCTGAAAAATGCTGCACTACGGGATAATACTTATTTAACATAGTTAAATAAGTATTATCCCGTGGGTCAGTATTTATTTGTTTCTGTTCCTTTTTGCGTGTAACGGACCTAATCTTCAGTCACGACAGTGTCAGCATCTGTCTAGCAGCTACGGCTATGCCGGACCCGGAATGGCAGTAAACACTGCAACGTACGACAGTCCTGCCATCTACGACATACGTTGTTGCGGCCTATAGTTTTGGACTTGTTGAACGACGACAGCGCCACTGTGTGCTCTCTCTTAAATATATGTGTTCTTATCTAAATAGTTTTTAATTCTGTTACTATAAGGTTAAATGAAATTTATATTTATGGAGCAAATTATATCATTCTGTGCGTTAAGAGTATAAGCTAATGTATTTTAGCAAATTAATAATTTTAAGATTTTCCGTAAAAGCCATAGAGTCATGCTAGCAAATTGTGTAAGGAGTGAAGTTGCCTTTGATTACTAATAGTGTTAACTATTCTATAGTTACAAATGTAGTTTATGATTTGAATCGTTTGTCCGATTTTAATATTGAAGTTTACACTCCATATTTAGTTAGTATTTTAGATTTTAGTTTGTTTTGAATTTTTAATGTTAAATTGTAAATTATATTGCATATTTTGTTGGTGCATTATAATATTGTTTAATAGTTATTATTTTTCTCTAATTATTAGTGATATATGTGCATGTATGTATATAATTTGTTGAATTGCACAAGTGTTCCATGTATGCGTATCCTGCCTTCAATAAAGTACTTCAATGGAATTATTAGATAAGTGATTTATTATAAATTAAAAACAAAAATTATTATTTGAAACTTTTTCTATTAAGCATTTACTTTGTGACATTTATTTTATTGTTGCAGGTTCTTCAATGTTTATGATGTTTGCAGATGAATTTTTCTAACAGCCACTTGACTAGTAAAGTATATTATTCTTAATTCATTAAAATTATTATTTATCTTGTATATAAATGATTTTGTTGCATTTTATTGCAAAGTATAACTAAAAAAAAGTAACTCTTAAAAAAGTAAAAGGTTAGGCGAGTTTGATATTTTCCGCAACAAAATTACAGATAGAAAAGAAATGTGATCAATCAAAGTCAAGTTTATTATGTTTAATCGTAATGAAGCAAATAACAACTCTCAAGATAATTACTACGTAATTTGCCATGCCCGTTTTGATATATTAAAATCAAGTAAGGATACTTATTATAAAGTGAATCAATCGATACCCTTCTAACTAGAATGCAGCGTATTTTAAGATATAGTAAACTTAGGATGTGTAGGTCACAAAACGCTCTATATAGCACAAAGGCATCTTGGCATCGGGATCCTATCACATTATCATTAAACAGACCCTAAATACAAAACCGATAGTAATTGGCACATTTAATAATCAATGAAATAGATAAGAACAAGGAACGACCACTTAAGGCAAAGTAAGAATAAAAACAAAATTAAATTCGAATGTTGACAAGTAAAATCACTTAAGAAACCAATAATAATAGTAGACTCACGTAAGACAATAATGATAATTTAGAACAAAAACATAATAATGTGAAGAAACACCGATATGCACGCATACACTACGACTCTACGGCAATAGACCAAGCGAAGCACACCGATACGCGCACCGATACTTACAAGGAAGGGTCCCCAGGTGTACCTCACCGATTTTGATCATTTTATGATATGTTGTAGTACTCGAGAAAATATTAGATACGGGTTTTTTGTTACGTGGTAACTCGTCGATTTAAGGGGTGAAAATCACCCTTGAAGTTTACCCCCAAAAACAGGTTTTTTCTAATATTTCAAAAACTATTTGGAGTTTTTAAATAAAACCAACGCCAAATTCTTTATTATAAAAAGACGCTACTGTAGGCATAACTTTTACCTCGAAGGGTGTCAACCCCTGTTTTTTTTAGGGGTAAATGTGGAATTTTTCGCTATTTTTTCAATATAAAATTGATCAAATCGGCTATATTTGGTTGAAAATTGTACTATCATCAAGAAAATAAGAAATTAAAGTTGACGTGTTTCGAGATTTACGAAGAAAAATTTTGTTTCTTGATTGTTTTACCCTTGAGGTTATTTTTTTATTTTATCCTTAAATAAAAAATTATATTCTTGAATTATTTTAAAATTTTTTTAATTTATTTGCAGATTTACACATTTATTGTATATTTTTTAATTTTTAATAAAACAACATTGAATATCGATGAAAATCATTTCATTTTACAATGAATTATTGCTGGTTTGAAATAAATTAAAATTTTGAACTCTTGTGTAATAAATTTTATTTCGAATACATTCTACAAACTTATAATATTACAATTATTTAGATCATGCAATTTATGTGTAATACATCGGTAATTGAAAATTACATAATTTTCTTAATTGTTATCAAGGATCATAAGTAGAACAATAATGATAATCATCAAAAAAGTGTTTCAAACATAAAGATTTTTTACACCATGAACTGAATCGAACCATGAATCGAACAATTGCGACATTAGAGCACCCTGCAATTTCACAAAGTATATTAGATTGTTATCTAAAAGCAAAATTTACTGGATTTTCAAAATTTTCAGGATGAACATCCGTGTAACCACTTTTATAGTATGAATATTTAAACAGATTTATGTATCTCGGAGAAGATAGTTGATTGTGCACTAAAGATTGAAGTTTAATGATATTGTTTCTTAAATGAAGATTCAATTTTTATAATTTTTCCAAACCCTAAATCCAAAAACATCTAGCGGTTGTATTTTGCCTATAGTTCCTTTTGGAATTATTTTTAAAGTTATTTCTTTATTAGTAGGTTTTACTTCTTCTACGGGTGAAGGACAGTGCCCAGTCCATGAGTCTACCATAAGTACACTTGATAAACTAACAGTCGGAAAATATACTTCTTTGAGCCATGTTTTAAAATGATCTAAAATCAGACGAATTTCAAATTTTAGTAATTTTTAATAGAATACAAATAAAAACAAAAAAATGATCACTAATAATAACACAGGATGCTTTCTGAATCCAAAATAGTATCATAATTATTCGAATACGCCTAATATGAAATAATACCTGAAGTTAATTTTCCTGATTTAGAAGCCATTGCATAAATGTTAGCTGGTCTGAACAACTTTTGTGATACAACTGGCCCAAATTCACCAGTTTTTACTTTAAGAACGATAAAAAGAGGGGAAAGAAGTTTACCATCACCAGATATTGTTGGTTGTATTGTATAACTATGAGTCGTAAAAGCTACACATTGCACCAAGCATTCTACTTGACTTTCCCCTTCGATTGCTAATGTACGGCCAGAATGGACTTCTAATTGAAATCCACTTTGATCTGAATTATAAACATTTTCTATTCCTTTTACTTTAATAATATTTTTCACTTCAATAACAAATTCATCAGCTTTTTTTTGTAAATAATCTGCTCCTTGTTTTGTTGGTAATAAATTTATTAATTTTTCTTCCAACAATTCTATGGGCTCTCTTAAAATTTTTTACCCAATGTTTTGATGCTTTGAAACGAAAATCTTCATGACCAATATCCTTTTGTGCTTGCAGGGCCCATTTCTGTAAATCTATATCATGGATAATATGTCCAGCATCAACAGCAGCTTTGAAATTTTCTAACACAAATGAACAAATTCTAGCTATTTTTTCTCTATAAGTTCCACCTTTATTTAAAGTTTTTGCCCAACGTTTTAATTGTGTTATTGATGTTACCTTTCGAAATCTATTTTGTACGGTTTTTAAATTTTAATTTTTATTAACACCACTTCTCCAAAACTCTACTGCTCTTGCTTTATAATCATGATCTAATTCTTCAACATCTGATGTGCACTGCTGAAAACTTTCATCTGTAATACTATCTCTTTCATCATCTTCTACAACCTGCATTTGAATATCTTTATAAGGTTCTGCAAAATCAAGATTTTCATTCTCAAAAACTTCAAATTCGTTAAATTCATGCATAGAGTTTAATAAAATTTGTTCAATATGCTCTTTTAAATCTCTTTCTCGCTGTGTTATTGGAGTTTCTTTCAGATTAAGTGCTTGAAATGTTATTAAAAGCAAGTTTAACACGTTCATGGGATTTACAAACATTTTATTCCACTCTAAAAATTTAACACTGTAAAATGAAAAACTGTTCTTGTTATTTTATACTGTTATATTTAACACGTTGAAGTACACTTTTAAACTCAAAGAAACATAAAGTAGAACTGGCCAAAGTAATTAAAAATGCCGATTTCAATGCTTTCACAAGTTGCAGAATTACAAATAAAAATAAATTTATCACGAAGACTCACGGATAAATTTATCACAGATATCTATTATCAACAGGTCAATAGCATTATCATCAGCATATGATATATAGCAAGTACTATTAATAAATATTATTGAATATGTAGATATACTTACTTAATTTAAAATGTATTTCAATAACATATCATTATATGTGTTTTAAAATTTCAATGTGATATATGATATATATACATATATATATATATATATATATATATATATATATATATATATGGAAAATTTTAAAAAACTAATGACTCCTATAATTTTTGTATAAGATTTCCTATAAAGTTTACGTATGAATGCATTTTTAATGAAGAGTGTATTTTTTATATTTTTGTTAAGATACAAATTTTAAGAATCCTGAAATATGTCATTGTTTGAAATTATCTAATCTTGTTAAAACTGTCAGAATAATTTATAAATTAATAGTTTAAAATTATAGAATTTTAAAATGAATCATCAAAGAAACTCTACAAATAAATGGAGAAAAAATCAGGAAGTAAATGTTTTAATTTTATATCGCTTGCCAAACATTTTAAAATTGAAAAATTATTCATGGATCTAATCTTTCATTTAAGGATAAAATAAAAAATAACCTCAGGGGTAAAACAATCAAGAAAAAAATTTTTCTTCGTAAATCTCAAAACACGTCAACTTTAATTTCTTATTTTCTTGATGTTAGTGCAATTTTCAACCAAATCTAGCCGATTTGATCAATTTTATATTGAAAAAATAGCGAAAAATTCCACATTTACCCCTAAAAAAAACAGGGGTTGACACCCTTCGAGGTAAAAGTTGTGCCTACAGTAGCGTCTTTTTATAATAAAGAATTTGGCGTTGGTTTTATTTAAAAACTCCAAATAGTTTTTGAAATATTAGAAAAAACCTGTTTTTGGGGGTAAACTTCAAGGGTGATTTTCACCCCTTAAATCGACGAGTAAGCACGTTAGAAAAACACGTGTCTAATATTTTCTCGAGTACTACAACATATCACAAAATTATCAAAATCGGTGAGGTACACCTGGAGACCCTTCCTTGTCAGTACCTTATGAACCCAAAATTCATTACTCAATACTAAATTATTACAGATTGATTTTATTTGTTTATTCAAAGTTTGCAATTAATTCTAATTATTAACTGATTTATAAAATAGAGAAGCATACCGTAACTACAATCTAATGGTCACTTTCAGTATTGTTAATTTTTATTGTCAGATTGAGAGGCTGGAATTCATCCAGCACAAATTTATTCGATATGTAGAATTTAAAATGTCATGCCGCATGCACTTCTTCTTTTCAATATTTATCCTATCTTCCTGCAGTAGATAGGCTATAGGCATACCAAAACATAGGCATACTAAAATACCCCCTCTCCTCTCAGAGTGTTTTGGTACCCGATGGAAGAGGAGGGATCCCCTCTCTCTCTTCAAGATACTAAAACACCCCCTCTCCTCTCAGAGTGTTTTAGTACCCGATGAGAGAGTGGGATAATTTTTCCTCTCTCCATTATGTTTTGGAATGCCTATAACTTTCTCTACTTTTTTTTCATTTTTTCTTTAATTTTTTTTTTACTTTACAGTTTATGCAGATAGAACAATTTCATAAGTTTGACGTTGTGCAATGCACAGGTCGTCTTATAGCTTGGATTATGATATGTGCATACTGTGACGCACTTAAAAGATGGTTTTGACGGATAGTCATATTGTTCAATGTTGTGAACTGGAAATTTGAATCGTTGAAGCCATTTCTGTTTTATTGTATCCATGACAAAAATTTTTGATGCATCGTGCAAAGCGTCACGAAGCAAGTTTCCAATTTGAGAGTAGTCATGTCCATCGGTTTTCCAGTTCATGCCATGATGATTATGTTTAAGCCAGTTGTTTTCCCTTTGTATTTTGTCAGAGAGTTTTTTCCAGGGGAAGGGATTTTTAAATATTAGAACAATAGGCTCACTATTATCGTTGAGAGGAATGATTGCAATTTCCTTTAGAAATATAATCTTCTCCGGTTTGCTTAAAACCAGTCATGTCTACTGCATACTCCATTTTTTTTTTTGTGCAACCTAGACGAGTTTCTTGACATCCCCACTGATGGGATTGTACTGAACGATACGATCGTGTAAGATCATGCAGTAGGCTGAAGTGTGTGCGGGAAAATCGTTTTTAGCCTCAAACTCTAGACGTACATCAACAGGAGCGTTCTTGAGAGATTCGTGTTGTCGTGAACAGTCAATAACTATTAGCGGTTCATTCTCGATGAACATAGATTTTGTCAGCATCGGCTGTGGATCTCTTCCATAGTATGATTTTTGAAAATTAGCATACATATCATAGAGAATCGCATACTGATTGTTATATATGTCGAGATTCATATTGTTGTATGGATAATATTATGAATTTAAGAAAAGTTTCACATTACTTATCTCGCAATGATCAAATCTACTCGCATTTGCAGTTCTTACAGCTTTTCTCTTTGTTTGTAGTCCGAGAATTACAAAACGAGGTTTCTCCAGTTGATTTGATGTTTTCACTGTTCAGACGTGTTTATTCGTGCTTGGGAGAAGAGGATATTCAAATATCTCCCAAGAACGAAAACACATAGAGATGGGATTATCTTTACCAATGAAATTCAATAGCTGAATTTTTTGTTTATCAGATGCAATGACATATGGCATTAACCATTCTATCTTCGATATTTTTACTTCACAATCTTCATAAGCAGTTACACCAGATGTCGTAGTACCTTCCTGGATTATTGCGTTCAAGTCACTTCTCGATCTTGTAAGAATGAGCTCATGCTTCATGTTAACTATAATTTTTTTATAGTCTTCTGCAAAGCCCATGATCATACTCAGCGGAATCGCAACGTCAAAGTTTCCCTTTTCATCGACAAACGATTTGACGTTTTCTTCATTGCCAAGCCAGCCTGCATTTTCTAGCATATTATTCTGATTCGAATTAAATGAAGTCCATCCTTTCATAAGACTGCTCAAACCAACATTTTTACTTTTATCTATCTCCACAGCATTAATTTCATAACGAATTTCATCAAACAGATGACAAATGCCATTGTTCACGAATGTAGTTTTAGCTGGAGCTGATGAACCAGTTTTGAGTTTCAATTTTCCACATACATGGATAGAACTACGTGATGGCAGGATACATAGATCTTGATGTTGGATAGAAATACGAATTTCATCGCTGTTGTCAAAGCTTAATGATGAGTATGGCTGATGTGCGTGTACTTCGTAATGAGCAATAGACTCATCGAATACGACACCTGATTGAATGCTTAGAATTTCGTCCATTTTTCTGGAAGCAGCAAAAAATTATACACGTGAATTTTTTCCACGAACTTTTAGTCCTAGACTTTTCAGAAACTGAATGCTCTTGCGTGTTAACGGTTTGAGTTTCTTCGGTCGACTGATGACTGGTTGCCATGATGACTGATTTATATATGATCCAGAATTGTAAACGATGCCCATTATACAGATTTGATGTGGAGTCTAATAGTGATTTCCTCTCTTCGAAAATTCACCAAATTTCCATCCTGATCGACGATTCGAATTTGTAGATGATCTATGCACTTGACGCTGAGCGGTAGATATATGACATGAGACGGAACTTCTATGATTTTATATCCTGGAGGCATGCGGGGAAAGAACTCATGGATTGTATGAACTCTTTTGTCATTGATGTAAGCAACTGCAGTGATGTTGTACTCTACTCGCAGTGCGTTGACTTTCAATATTTTCACAGGTAAATCAGAGCTGTGAAGATCTTTAACTTTGAGAATACGAGGAGTGAAGCCAAGGAGACGACCTATTGAATCGTGTGGTCTGAAATCTAAGGGATGACTGCAAGTAATTTCACTTCTGAGAGTATTGTTGTTAGCTTTCAAGGAAAAATTAATTCCTTTAGCTTTCAAAGCTGCTTGTAAAAATTGATCAAGAGCATCAATCTCGTAACTGCCAGTTGGAATAGTAATAAATTCACCATTCAAATGAACTTTATTGTTTGATGAGTCAACGTTGGGAATTGAGTTAAATTTTAAAAGTTCAACTAAGCCCAAAACAAAATTTTTATGCTCTGGTAGTTCGATTGAAGGGAAATATTGTGCTTCTAGAACAGAAGATTTTCCCGTTAGACTCAGAGTGAAACTATCTTCCATGACTGATCGGATGATAATGAATTCATTCGGCTGCGAGCACCTCTTTTTATAGTCTTCCAGCTAAGAAGTAGAGACAAAGATGACCACATATGAATGAGTCAAAATTTTGATATCTTTTGTAATTGTATTTCACTTCTTTCACGTTAAAATACATCATGAGATCCTTGGGAGGTTTGAGATCACCAAAACTATCAAAATAAAGCACTTCAGAACCTTGCTTGCGATAACAAACTCAGTGAGTACCTCTATTTTGATAGTCATCCAAGTTAACCACTGCAGATTCATTATACCATGGACCATTGGGAGGCAAATTATTTCTCATAAAAACACCTCGGAAATCTGAGATTTTCATCATATGAGCATATTTTTTTAGATCGTAGTCAGTCAGTGGACGATTCGGTAAAGTTAAATCGAAGTTTTTTTTTTCTATTCACTTGATTGCTGCCACGACCAATATGAGGTGTCATAAATAATCCCATCCCAGTTTTATAGGGCTTAAGATGGAGTCCTTTGCCTAAAGCAATAGCTTCCATGGTCTTATTATGCCTCTTACTTTCTTCATGATTTTTCTGCGCGGCTTTAGCATCATTAACAGCTTTAGCTATTCCAGCAGCACCTCCTGCTAGAGCACCGGTGGCACTTAGACCTGCGAACAATGGAATGAGAAAAGGAAGAACTCCACCAATTTTTGCTGGAAGCGGCAGAACACGTGGAATGATAACTTTTTTCTTTCCTCCTACACTTTTAACAGCTTGATGTGCACCCTTTAACGCTGATTGAATAACCTTGCGAGAATGTTTACTTGCTGTCATTGATTTTTTAGCTACAGTCACTAACTTATTAAATTTCAGTCCCATTCCAGTTTTTCCTTTTAATTTCATAGCACTGTTAACAGCAAAAGCAAACGCTTTTTCACCAAGACTCGCATCCTTGGCTCTGACACGCTGCATAGCTTCCTCAGCAAGCTTCTTGTCAGCAGCTTTACGATCTCCGTTTTTATCGGAGTAAGCTATGTCATGTTTTTTACATGCCTAATCAAGCGGATTAATACCAGGATCTCCTCTTTTCATTCGCTTTTTTAATTTGGTTCCGGGACCGCAGTATTGATATCCAGGAAGATGCATTTCAACAGGTAAGTTATTGATAACTTTATCAAGCAATCCATAGCCTTTCGGCTGTTTCTGAGATTTGTGTATGATCATCTCTCTTCGAGTGTTGATTCACAATTGACGTTTATGGTATAAAACGAGCGTTTATATTTCAAGAGCTCAATGTTGAATGTGACTTTATTGCGTGAACATGGATTTTACCGAGCAAAACGTCAAACTCCCTGTCATGAATTTTGATTTTGGAAAAGAGAAGAGAAAGAAGCGTCATGGGGAATTACTACCAGATAGTATACGAGCAGTATTCTGTGGTCCATCAAACTGTGGAAAAACAAATAGTTTATTGGCTCTAATTACACACCCCA
>QLYP01000367.1:5229-107582 GCA_016647725.1 Nasonia giraulti
TTGAGAAATTTGAAAAAATTGAAAATTTTGAGAAATTTGAAAAAATTAAAAAATTAGAGAAAATTTGAGAGATTTTAAAAACGGGTATTAACAGAGACGAGACAATAATTTTCTCCCCGCTTGAGCTCAAACTTTTTCTAAAACGCTTGGAATAGACGATTTCCTACGCTACTTTTAGGCGTGAAGAAGGCCCATTTCATGCGCGTGTTGGGAAAAACAACTTTTTTGCTTCATTATGATTTAATATAATAATCTTGGTTTTGGTACATTGATATTAGTTCATTTTCATTTGTAATTTCGTTGCTAGATTAATTATTTGCTAACATATTTAGTAAATTTTTTATTCCATTTTTAATCCATAGTTACATGTATTGACGATTAATTTTGTCAAATAAAAAAATCGTTGTAATAAATATGTATAAAATGCTATGTGATTGACATCCATGATAATTTTTCAAATTACACCAAACTTGCCTAACCTTTTACTTTTATAAAAGTTAATTATTTTTAGAGATTTCATAGTCATTGGCGCCGTGATTTTTCTTTCGTTTTGATATAAACGGGCTTGTTGGGGTGGCCTGAAAAAACCGAGCGGAGGGAGGCGCGTGTGCTGGTCCGTTGCGCTGCGCAGCCGCTGGTATCTGCAGAGCTCGCTCTGTGGAGAGCGGAGTGGAGAAGGGCCTCATCTCAGGCAGGAAGAGCAGGCGGCGAGACGGCAGGCAGGTGGAGAGGCCTGCTGAGGCTCCTTATTCTTGGCTTCTTCGTTGCCTAGAGAGCAGACACTGCTCGGATCTCTCTAGGTCGACTCTTGGATCAAGTCTGGACGAGGGAGGGCCGCCCAATCCGGTGTAGGCTACACAACCCAGTTTGTAAATGGGGAGAAAGAGGGGGGAGACTCCGAGGATGATCCTTGGCTTCCAGCGCTGTCCCGGAAGTCTGGAAGATTTTGGTCTCCGCTTCGTCGGAGACGACTTCCCTGCTGGTGGCTTCCTCTTCTGCGGAGAGATGCAAGCGGTCTTGCGTGGTCCCGGTTGCGCAGCCCGCTTTGCCGCTATTCTCCTGATTATCTGCAGCTGCGTCGGTGGAGTCGCGGCTGCTGGAGTTGGAGCTGTCTGGATGTGTCGGAAGATGCCCCTGAGGTCTAGATCGGCCGAGGGCCGCACTGGCAGATCCACCAGCTGCAGGTGTTCGGGCCACTCGGCGTTCAGCACGTCGGACGACGACTTCGGGTGTTCGGCCTTGGCTGAGGCGCTGGAGTGGTGAGCAGCGGCAGATCCGTCTGAGCGCTGTTGTGTTGGCGCTCTGGTGCTGGCTCGGTCTGGGTGGCAGCGTCGGCGGTTGGAGGCTTCCGATGCTGGCGGCGCTCTAGAGAGAGCGCTCGGTTGGCCCTGGCGAGCAGCAAGTGCACCAAGTCGCACTCAGCCCGCAGCTCGTGAAAGGTTTGGCGGTCCGTCTTCAACATGCATCGAATTAGCGCTGAAAAGTGCTGATTGGGAAAGGGGTAAAGAAATACACAAGATATTTTCTTTGAAACAAAAAACAGATTTATTGCGTCAGAGTGTACTTTGCAAGTAGCCTAGGTTCTGTGCTGCCACTTCAGACGCGGTCTGATGCGGGAACGGGATGCCTCGGCCTGGAATCTAGTCCACTTATATGCTCTCCGAGGCGCCACTCAGCTTTGGGGAGTATGACAGCCGCCTAGCGGCCGCGCGCGGTACTAGTGGTGCGGCGGGCGCGCTGTGGCGCTGTCATGCGGGTTGCGGGTATTCAGAGGCTTGTGCGAGAGAGCTGCAGGTGGGTTATAACAGTTTTTATCTTTGTTCTTCTAACTTCCGTTCTTATCCCGTCTTATTCCGTTTTTCGACATTTTCGGGGCTCAAAAATTTAATTATTACGATATTAAGATATAATAAGTACTGCTAGCCTTTTAAATTACTCCTACTTCGTCCTTGACTCTAACTCATGCTCAAAATATACCCCTAGCTAGAAAAAGCAAATTTTTCCCTCTTGTTATACTATTATTTGTAAGAATATTTCTTTTTATAATGTATCGTTAATATTAGTTTTCCTTGTCATAACTATATAATAGTACAGTTATTATATAAGTTATTATATAAAAAAATACAAAGTTAAAATCATTAAACTATGTATCTTACCATGACATATCTCCGGAACTTGTAACGATTTGATTATCATCAAGAAATCGACAACAGGAGAGGTAACCAGTATGCCCTGGAAGTTCTCTGCTCACTCGGACGTTGCCTTCTCTTGTTTTAAGACTGTAGATAGAACATATGTTATCTAATCCACCACAAGCTACATAACTGCCAGAAGGTGCATAAGCACATGTCATTACCCATGATGACCGCAAGGGTATAGCATGAACTTTGTTAGTTGTATAACTATCCCACACTATTAGTTTGCCATCTTGTGATGCGGATACGAGGTTTCTAAATAAAAAAAGTATTTAGTTAATCACAATGCTTTAGTAGAGTTTGTTTGAATAATATGGACATAGCCAATCACATAAATAAGTACTATTGTTCTATTGGTAAAAACTAAGTGATAAAATTGTGCAACCAGATAATAGTTTAATGCAACTACCCAAGATGAACCCCAAATCAATTTTTATTGCCCCGGCAAATTATGAAGGAATAAATAACATAATTATGAACTTAAAATTAACGAAGGGAGAGGTTAATAATATTAGTTCTAAAACGTTGAAAATATTAGCTCCTTATATTGTGGAACCTCTTGTTCATATTATTAACCTACCAATTGAACAATCTTTTTAGCCAAATAAGTTAAAAGATTTTAAAATAGTACCTATACACAAAGCGGGAAGTAAGAAATATGTCTCAAATTATAGACCAATATCCTTAATATCGAACATAGCGAAGATTTTTCAGAAAATTATATATAATAGAATCTGGAATTTTCTTAGCCTAAACAATATTATATCAAGTACTGTTTTGGGACCTTTGTTGTTTATTCTTTATGTTAATGACCTTCTAACTGATATGCCAGCAAACTCAATTGTCTCGTATGCTGATGATACAGCGGTAATATCCACTGATACTAGCAGGTCAAAGGTAGAAGCCACAATGAATAAGTATCTACAAAGAATATATACATAGCTTGCTCTGAACAAACTATGGTTAAATATAAATAAAACGGTATATTTAACTTTTGGCAATTACTGTGATAGCGTTCCAAAAGAGTTTAGTTTAAAGATTAATGGCATTAGTCTCAACAGGGTTCAAAACACTAAATATTTGAGCTTAAATTTTGACTATAATATAAAATGGTCAAGCCATATAGAGTATTTAATTAAAAAGACAAAATACTTAGATTTTTGTTAAAAAAAAAAAAAATCGCAAAATTCATGGATACAAAAACATTGAGAATGATATAGTATGCATTATTTCACAATATCAGTAGTTATGGTATAAAGGCTTGGGAAGGAGCTTATGCAAATACCATGAATCTTTTACAATCACTTCAAAATAGACTACTTAAAATTATAAATAAAAATAGTTTCATAACATCAGATAATCCTATGAATTAGGCAACTTTTTGCAAATGAATCTCTTATATACCACTATACCGATTTAAAAAATGATTACGTAAATTATAATAGTAGAACTAGGAACAAAAGTATCTTGATGCCTAAAAGGAAAATAATAAGAATAGCTACATAAAGGCTGTAAGTATTTTCAATAAACTACCGAACAAAATGAAGGCAATTACTACAAAAAATTATCCTATCAGAATAAAGCTAAACTAAAAAGGTGGATTAGAGAAAATGTGTAGAGTAAAATTATATTATAAATATTAATGAGTAAACAAATTTTATAATAATGTTAATGGTATTGTTAAAGTTTATATAAAGGATAAAGTTTTATACATTTATAAGATAATTGCTGTAAGAACTATTGCACTAGTAGTATTCGCTACTTATTTTTTTTTAATTATAATTTCTTTTAGTGTTAAGTTATTACCGGTGTCGCGAACAGATAACTATGTTTATCTATGCGACAGTTTACTATTATGTATATTATGTATACAATTATGTAAATTTTTACTGGTGAATAAATAAATAAATAAACCTAGATATAGTTGCTCTTTGTCTTGAAATCATTTAGCAGTATGAAAAGTTTCAAATAAAAATATTAACGTATTAACAAATGGCATTTGATCGAACATCGGTAGCTGCACCGTATGCGTCAGAAAACTTGTTTACATGCCACTTTTACATGCGTGCATAAAATCACGCGAAACTCGACGCTATGTAACTATGATCTGGTTCATTAATAATTTGGAAAAAAAAATTTATTTTCATCCAAGCGAAGTCGAACTGTTCTTTGACATAAACCGTGGCTCTGGTGAAACGAACTTGACGACTGCGCATACAGAGTCGTCATTTGCTATTGGTAATTAGAGAAGCATTTATTTGTCACTCTGCTTTCTTCGAAAATTACTCCTTCCTTATATTCAAACTAAATAAGTACGATTGTCTCGTGTTTTTCATGAGCTTAGATAGGTTTTCCGCGGACGACATCCAACATTATCTAAATATGCTAATACATATATCAAGAGTATAGACAAAGTGTTTGTAACACTCTGTACAGGCTACGCATAAAATTATAAATTATATTAAAAACTAAAATTCGTGGAACAAAACTTTAGATTTTACGCGAGTATCTCGCGCTCCCCCACTTTTCATTTCAACGCTGTAGACCACAGCTGAGCTCATAGCAGCAGCATAACATCAGCAGCGCCACGAGCCAGCGAGCGACTACAGCAGAAGCAGCGATAGAGCGGGGAGAGCGCGCAACACGCGCGTATGTATTTATTTATTTTATTATTAAACGGGCGGAACGCCCTTTACAAAAAAAAATACAAATGATAATAGTACAATAATAAAGAAAAAACGGTATGAACAATAAATGTTAAGAGTTTGGAACGGTCTAGAGCCAGTATTCAATAGTATGCGATAGATCAATCATCTAGCTAGTAAGCTAAGAATAAAGATCGGACAGACGATTTATATTGAAAAACCGATTCTTTACATTGAACGCTTCGGGGAATTGAGTTCCACTGACGCTTCATTCGGTTAATAGAGCTGAAAAAGCCCAGGTTTGAGGTAAAGGTGCTTTCATTTAGATCTCTAAAGTTTCTAATCAGATACGCGGCCGTCCTACTGACGAAAAGACTGTTCAGGTACTTACAGTCAGTGAAACCCTGAACAATCTTGTACGTCATAACACAATCAAATTGATAAAGGGGCGTGTCCACCGTTGTGATGTCACACTCCTCTGCAATTAATGAATAATCATGACGAAATTTATGTAAAGGTTTACCTAGCTTAAAAGCAATGTATCTAAGGAAAGAATGACGCATGGATTCGAGTTTGTTGATTGAATAACGGCAATGAGGACGCCATATTTGAGGACAGTATAATAAATGAGGTTGAACCAGAAATTTAAATAAGTAGATTATTGCAGAGGGGTCCAAAAAATCAACGGTGGATCGCTTAATAAAACCAAGCATACGGAGGGAGGACCTGGAGACCACGGCATCAACCTGCTCGAAAAATGTCACTGCAGAGTCAAAGACAACACCCAGGTCCTTAATCGATTCAACTCTAGGCAGTCTAATGCCGTCAATGCAGTAGTCGAGCGACAACGGGGGACTGCCTTTGCTGAACGAAATAACGGAGCACTTACTGACATTGAGAGACAGACCGTTATCAATCGACCACGCAGCAAGAGAATCCAGGTCCCTCTGAAGTCTGATAGCGTCCTTGGCTGAGGTTACACCCATACAAATTTTTACATCGTCAGCATATATCAGGACCTGCGCAGACTTGATTCTCGGTATTAGGTCGTCAATATATACAGAAAAAAGTGGCCCAAGGTGAGAGCCCTGAGGTACACCAGACGTAACACGCTCTGGTCGAGAAATCACGCCATTAACCCTGACAGCCTGCGATCGGTCAGTTAGATAGGAGCATAAAAGATCAAAAAGTTTTCCACGCAATCCGAAATTCAACAGTTTCGTTGTAAGTCGCTTGTGGTTGACTGAGTCGAACGCTTTGGACATGTCTGTATAAATTGCATCAGTTTGCACATTACTACATAGAGACTCAGACACAAAATCGTTAAATACTAAGAGGTTCGTTAGAGTAGATCGGCCGCTAATAAAGCTGTGCTGCTGCTGAGCTAATTTCGAAAGGAGTGAATTAGACATTTCAGATGCGAGATACGCGTCAAGGATCTTGGGGATACAGATGATCGTCGAGATCGGACGATAATTTGATACGATCCGCCTATCCCCATTTTTAAAAATCGGTACTACATAGGAAAATTTCCAGGCGGCGGGAAAATAGCCAGAGCGCAGCAAAGAATCAAAGATCCGAACAACAGGCTGCTCCAGAACAGCCCAGCACCGCTTTACAAAATATGGTGGGATCCCGTCATTGATGTTGTCGTCCAGGTTAGCCACTGTGCCCCGTAAAGTTTCAATTGACAGTACGACGTCAGAGAGGCAGAATTCAGGATCTACTATAGGCGCCATATCACTTAGAGCATCCGTTTCGAAAACAGAGCTAAAATATTTGGAAAAAAGGCTAGCAATCTCCGTAAATTGCGTTTTAAGCCCGTTTCGACAGACGAGATATAGTCGCGGTATTTGGACCTAGACATTCTAATACACACGGCTCTCAGCCTCTTAAATTCAATTTCATCAGTCTTACATCTAGACGATTACCACGAGATATGAGCGATTTTCTTTTTACGAATCGCTTCTATAAGATCAGCATCATACCATATCGGGTAAGAGCTGAGGGACTGCTTCGAGATTGGAACGAATTGAGAAATAACATAACTTAAAATGCCATTAAATTTTGTCTCAGTCAGGTCAGGATCGACCGACCAAAAACTAAAAACAGTCTCCCAACTCTCCTCCGACAGGCGAACTCTAATTGCCTCATAATCGGCCGCATAAAATTTACATTTACTTAGTCTATCTACACAAGGTTCTAGAGTATCTCTACACACATTGCACAAAAACACGCCAGGAATGTGATGATCATCGCAGGGCAGAATGTCCTCGTTTAAGTCCAACTGCGAGACAAGGTCCTTATGAGCGAAGAGAAGATCAAGTGATCAAGATCAAGATCAAATCTTTCGCAGGATAAATTGGAAAGTGCTGAGTAATGTCTATCGATGCACAAAAGTTCATGATATGGTCCGCAGATGCCCTAAGCGAAGGGCTGATGTAGCCAGTAGGTGCATGATAAGAGGTAAGAGCACCAGGAGACATGATGTAGATTGAAGTCTCCAATCAGGATCATACGATGGTCAGGATACCTATTGCAGGCATCTTCGAGGCCACTTGCGTGACTGGCGTACACCTGAACAGAAGAATCAGGGCGTAAGTAGGATGCTGCGATGAGAAGCTTACAGTAAGACGTAGAGATCCCGACAATAATTTGTTCGATAGCACCATCCGAAGAGATCAGCTCGGTGTGGAGAGACTTCTTCACACCAATCAGGACTCCGCCACCCCTCTGAACTCCAAGCGATGAGAGATCACGGTCTCACCTGAATACGCTGTAGTGCTGCATACATTGAGTGAGCATTCTGATAATAAAGCGACAGCTGATTAACTGGCTTCATATGATTTACTAGTTTTTTGGAGTTTGCTGGAAGTGGTTATTATTGTTGTGCTGGTGGCTGGATGCTCTCTTAACCTCAACCAAGGAGGGAGTTCCCTTGATGTATACTACTTTCTTCGGATCTTCAGGGTGAGAGGCATTGTGCGCAGCAGCCTGTGCCTTGAGCTTCCTATAAAGCTCTTTGCTGGGCTGTGTGATCGTCCGTGACATCCACATAACCAGGTAGGAGTTTGTGATTCCTCAGGATGCGAGAGGCATCATCGCTCGATGCAAGGTGCACAAGGACAGGAGGAAACGCACTGTTCCTAGAGGGTCGAAGAAATCGACGAGCAGTGATAGCATTAACATTGATACCACTGATCTTGCTCAAAAGTCCTTGAACTATAATGCCATCAGCCACATCACTTTGAACAGGAACGTTGTACATCATCGTATTAGAGGACCTGCGGATTTTATTCTGCAACTCAGCAGCCATGGCCTCACAATCAACAGAAGATCCAGAATTACCAGGGTTACGCCCGCTCAGGACAGATGAGACGTCAGGACCAGCTGCAGGAACCACCTGGCTATCCATTCTGGCCTTGAGATCCTCCACCTCTCTCTCAAGGGCTCGTATATCCTTATAGTTGGTGCGGGAAAACTGCATGTACGAGAACAGCTGAGTTAGTATTGCAACCAGGCGACGATCAATGTTCTGAAGCACAGCATTGTTATCGTCAACACCCTGAGCCGCAGGAGAGGCCGCCCTGGAGTTTACTCCAGAGTCAACATCGGCTCAGTTCTGAGAGAGGTCCTGGGGATCAAGGAGAACGCTGCTGCTCATGCAGCATCTCAGCTTGTCATCCTTCCATACACGGTTTCTTCCTCCACAGGATACATGGAATATGGCAAAGCAAACCTTGCACACCACACCAGACCCATCCTCAACAGCTACGTTGCAGTGGAAGCAGATGTTGTTGTCTGCCATAGCGAGATGTGATCCTGGAGCAGTCAATTCTGGAAAAAGCGTTGGTCGAGTACACCACACCGGCAGAACACCAGCTCAGGAGAGATGGGCTCCGGACGAACCGACAGGACAGCTACGGGTACGTCGCAAGCTAGCCACAGCCGCTTGCACAGCTGCCAAATGAATCGGCGAAAGAGATGGCAACACGCGGATCAGGCGGCCACCGCGGGTACACTTGGCGAGGTGCAGCCACAGCAACAGTAGGGCGCAACGGCAGAAACCACGCAGACGACGCTTCTCTCCTTACACAGATTGACCGGTCAAGAAACACAGCGGCACGAGACCCGTGCTTGCGAGAGTGAGAGAGAGAGAGAGAGAGAGTGAACGTGGTCCCAAGATGGCGGACCCCACGAAGCACCCGAGCCAGCCGCGTTCGTGAGCTATCCGGATGCAGAAAAAAGTCCAGCACTCCACCGGAGACGGCGAAACATCAGAGGTCACAACTACCTCAGAGGGGCACTCCCGTGCATCGGTTGAGGCTCTGACGTGCAGCCACAAGACGCCAACATCGACTCCGGAATGGCGACGACACAAGGCCCGCAAAGGCGATAGAGAGATCCGCGGATAACAGCGCGATCGCCACTGCACCTCAGCAAGTTTTTACACCAAACTGGAGCACACGGGACACAGAACACGCTTATTTCTCTTTTTAGGAGCCGAGAACTAGGGCTAATTAGCGAAAAAGAGGAGCTCCAAGACAACACGTACGGCCCACCGTGCCCCCTGCGTATATCTATATATATTGAGCGGCGAGCGCAGCGGCGCGAGAGAAGGAGTAGTGACGCAGCGGCGGCGGGGCGCGCGCGTTAGAATATGTTTGTGTGAATGATGTTTGTATATAGGTGAATGTAAGTGTGCAAGTATGAATGTGATCGTTTTTTCGGCGGCACGATAGCCGCTCTCTCCGCTGCCTTTATAAGGACTTGTACGGGCTATTTAAGCTCACTAGTCGTAGCGCAACTTAAGCGCCAGCGCAACTAAAGCGCCTAGTTCCTGCTTTTGAGCAACATCTACTATACTTATGCAATCGTGATCTAGAGTCAATAACGCAAAAGTTAAGCGTATTGTCTTACAGAAATACTGTAAAATCAAAGCGAAGATATAAAAATTTTCTTTTACAAGGAATATCTGCAATTCACGCAATATTCTATTTAATAACACTATTTATAAAATATATTTATTTTGGTTATTGAAACGAAATAACAAAACTTTTATTATAGTAATATCCTTCCATTACCTGGTATCCTGGACCTCTCTTATTATAACATGGAATAAAATTTCTATTTATGATCTGTCGTCGCAATTACGACGCAGATTAGTAAATGATTAGTGCTCTTCCCTAAAAACTAAAATCATATACGCGCACAAGATTGAGAAGAGTCGCGACCGTTTTAAGTTTTCCAGCTGCTTTAAGACATCTAGATGCAGCAACGAATTTCTGCATAAATCCAGCGCTGGTCAGCTGAAATCCATCAAATCTCCACGGAAAGTTCACATCAACATCTTCTTTTGCGGTTGGAGAGCGCCTAATACTCTATCCCTCACAGAGAGTGAACGCATTGAAGGAAAAGATGGTTTATCTAAAAGGATTAAACGTAAGCCTGAGGGATAGAATGGAAAAATGTGAAGAAACTCAGAAATATCACAGCAGTTCTTTGAGCAATATACAGTTGGAGTTCGTAGATTTGGGCCGACATCATAAATAATTAAGATTTTTTAAGCTTGATATGACTCAAGGTATAAACAAATGAATATAACAAAAGAAATATCTTTCGAAGACATGACGTCGCTCCTAACGAAAAGTAGTACATTTCAGATTTGTCAACAAGACTAGTACATTTCAGATTTGTCAACAAGACTAGTACATTTCATATCTTTCCCACATGAAAACATCCAATTGTTTTGTAGGAAAACAAATAGTTATTTTGGTTAAAATTAATAGAATTGCAATATTTATTTTTTTTTATTTAAGTTGTTAACAAACATTTTTTTAATTTCGAATTTTTAAAAAAATTTTTTTGGCAACTTTAAAAATATTGCAATTTTATTTATTTTAACCCAAATAACTATTTGTTTTCCTACAAAACAATTGGATTTTCATGTGGGAAAGATATGAAATGTACTAGTCTTCGTGGCAAATCTGAAATGTACTACTTTTCATTGTACCACCCTTCGTCATGGCATGCCCTACGCAGGTAAGCCTGCCCTTCTCCAGAAGATCAGTATGACTCCCGCGTCGAGTACCCTAATCTCCTCGCACGTGGGGAAAGCTCCTCTAAGCACTGATGTCTGAGCTGCGCAAATCTTAGGCAAACAGTCAGCACATGGATTGGCGTTTCCTCCGCCCCCTCGCACCACCAGCAAACACCCGTAGCCTCCTTTCCCATCTTCAGACTGTGATACCTTAAGCGGATGTGCCTGGTCACTATCTGTATCAGGAGTCGGGAGTTATTTCTGCTGCATCCTGCGATGTACTTGGTCCATCCGATATTGGTGTCCTGTCCCATTACCGCTTTGGCTTGTCTGCATCCTTGAGTTCTCGGATTTCACCCGCCAACAGGCACCTTGCAACACCTGTGTAGGTCTCCGGCCCGATTGGGGGGTGTTTAGCTCCCAAAGCTGCAAGTCTGTCTATTATTTCGTTGCCCCGTGATCCCGGTGTGCCCTGGGACCCAATGCAGCCTGACCTTGTGGTTGTGAGCGGTCAGCTGATTTACAATCACTTTGCATTCACAGACCAGTCTGGAGATCGTCCTATGAGCCATAAGTGCCCTAAGTGCCGCCTGACTGTCTGAACAAATGGTGATGATTCTATCCCTTGCGCCGAGTTCCATGTTCCTCTGAGCGCAGGTCAGTATATCGTATATTACGGTCTGGAAGACCGTAGCATACCGTCCCAGAGAAAAGAAGGTTCCCCTTCCATCCCTTCGGCAGTAGTACCCCGAGCCAGTGCCAGTCTCTGCCCTAGAGCCATCTGTGTACCAGACGTCCCTCGTTCCCGATAGACTGTCTTTGCGGGCCCTCTATTCATCTCTCGTCGGTATGATGACCCCATATCTTCTTCCAAAGAAGTATCTTTTTAATGGAAAATTCTAGCAAGAGACACAGCCCACCCGGGAGCCGAGTGTGCCTCGTGCCTTGTGTCCATTGTCCATACGCATTGAGTCTGTGCGCTGCCTTAGCAGCTATCCCAATAATAGTAAAATGGAGTGGTTTCACCTTCACAAGGATTCCGAGTGCCTTGGTAGGCGTGGTCCTGTAGGCCCCTGTCGCCCACCTCAGCACCTTTCCCTTGAGTTTCTCCAGTGCTGCCCTAGCACCAACCAGCTCCGTCCTTGGCCACCAACGTGGCGTAGGCCAGACGAGGTACCAGAACAGCCCTGTATAGCCACAGTATAATCCGGTGACTTAGTCCCCATGTACTACCAAATGCCCTACGACATGTTGCTCTCTCGCCAACTTTACGTGAGTACACAAAGTCCTGCTCTGCTTTGCTTGTTTTTCTTAGCACTCTTACTGCCGCACGCTGCCTTCGGGCCTATTCTTTTGTAGTTTGTTGCATGCGCTATTCTGCAACCTTCATTGTGATATAATATTCACTGGAGGCTGCAACTTCCTACAACGCTTTTTTCCTGCTTCAACATCTGTCGCTGACACATAACCTGCAAACACGCACGGCTTCTTTTCTCGCTGCACGGCATCTCTTTTCCCTCTAAGTGATCCACGTGGAGCCACCTGTTGGACAGACGGAACACCACCACCAACGTCTCTACCATCAAACACAGGTCGGTCAATTCTCACCTCTCTCGATCAGTACTCCATCTGGCTTCGAGAGTATCAAGTCTCTCACACAGTCGATAACTTACCACCTGCTATTATCCTGCAACACACTCTACTTTATCGACTGCCAGTAAGTTGTCGACAGAGACATAACATCGTCTAAAATGAGCGGAATTGGTGGAAAAAATGCCGAAACGCCCGTTACGTGTGCTCACTGCAATAAATCGGCCAAGGGAAAGATGAAGACATGTGAGTTGTGCAACGAGCATTTCCACACCATTTGCGTCGCTCTACGGTCCATAATGGTGGGAAGTGCTACCACACTCGCCTGTGCTGACTGTGCAGGGGAATACGTCGTCGTCACGCCCAAGATCACGCAGACGAGGGCGAAATCAGCGGCAGCGACAGCAGCAACGGCAAGCACATCCGCCAACGACACGCCTGTAACAGGTGTGCCCAAGAAGAATAAGTCTGCGCCCTCATCTCTTGTCGGCTCCAGAACCCAGTCGCCTGCAAGAACACAGGTGACGGCCATCGAGGGATCCCTCAAGGACATCTTCGCGGCACTGGACGACATCAGGAGGGTCCAAAATGAGGCCCTTCAGGCACAAAACACCGTGTCGAGAGAGAGAGAGAAGAGACTTGGACCCCTAGAAAAGCACCTCAAAGCCCTTGACGACTTGCCTGCGCTCAAGACTCGGCTAAGCAATGTCGAGTCCTCCATCTCTGACCTGCAGGCACAACACCAAGAGCTGTCGTCAAGGAGCTCCACAGAGCAGTGGAACAACAGCATTACTCCGGCCTCCGAGGAGATGAACAACCTCCGCAGCGAGCTGGCTGAGATCAAGAGGAGGCAGGAGCGGTCTGCGAACAACGTGGTGGTGATCACCGACCTGGCCTATACTCAGGAGACGTCACTGCAACTCCTGGCTTTCCCTGTCCTGGCTGCACGGGATCCCACGGTCCTGAAGAGTGACGTGGCAGCCGTCGGGATCATGGGGAGAGTGGACGCAACCAACATCAATGCGCAAGGTGACAGCAGATTCCCACCTCTAGCTGTCACTCTCTCTTCAAGTGCGCTGGCCCGCTCCATCATAGTGGCCAAAGACAGGAAGCGCAAGCTTCACACTAGTGAATTGGATGTTGCACTACTGACGAAAGCGAGAGCTCTCTGTCCAGACCACCAGGGACTCATCAACATCAATGAGGTGCTTCCTCCTGACATCCACAAGCTGCGAATCAAGGCCAGGCTGGAGGCAAAGAGGAGAAGGGGATGCCGCTCTTACGTGAGGGACGGGAGGATCTTTATCCGTTCTGGCGAGGACAGCGAACGGGCCACCATCATGTCTCTACTGATGCTGAACTTGGGGCTTTTTTAGCCTGTACGCCGCCAACAGCCAACACGGACACCACACACTAAAACACTTACACATCATCCCACCAAAGCCACCGTCTGAAACATCAAACTCATCCACATCTACTTCTAAAGCGTCTCTGTCTGAGGGCCTAAGGGTCTGGCATTTCAATGCGAATTCTCTTACGGGTCACATTGAGATGATCAGGCTCTTCTTGTCCACTCATTCCCCCTTCCACGTAATAGCTGTAACTGACAATGAGACCTGGCTAAGCGACAAGATATCGTCCATCCCTTCACTGGACGACTACACTCTATACAGACGGGACAGAAACAAGAACGGTGGAGGTGTGGCTCTCTACATCGATCACTCATTGACAGCTAGTATTATCTCGTCATCTGATGGTGAATGGTCGGGCAAACCAGGTAAGCCGGAGTATCTTTTCTGTAGGATCTCAGCTAAGGGAGTATCGCCCATCTTCGTGGGGGTTGTGTATCGCCCTCTCACTCACCCTTTATCCAGGGATCTAACTTCATTGAGCAATTAACAACGCATATGCACAACTACTCCACGAAGGTCATCAAGGGTAACTTTATTGCCGACTAACTTTCGTTATCTGAAGACGCCAACTTCATCAAGGTTTTCATCGACGAGAACTTCCTTACTTCTGTGCCATATGGTGCAACCCATCACAAACAGGACTCTGACACCTGGCTCGACCTATGCTTAATCGATGAGCAGGATCGCCTGCTCTCATATTAGAAGACAGACACACCTTTCATCAACGGATATGATCTTATCACAACCACACTCGACGTACAGATTCCACGCCACGTACCTGCTACATACACTTACAGAAACTGCAAAGGAATCTGTGCTGAAAAGCTAAGGGACTTCATTAGCGCATGCGACTGGTCATCTTTCACCACGCCATCACTTGACGAATGCATTGCCATCCTTAACGACAACATCACGAAAGCCATAAATCATCTCGCCCCATTAAAGACTGTAATACCTGTACGCAAACGTCGCCCGTGGTTCACCGCGACTCTTCGTGACCTTTTAACTGAAAGGAATAGACTCTACAGGCGCTTTCGCAGAAGTCGTCTACCTTGGGATCTATACTTTTATAGAATCGCAAGGGACGACGCTCATAGACTATAGAATTACTATTATTCACACTTGTCTACTCTGACCGACGTTGCAGAGATATGGAGAGAGCTTGAAAATCTTGGTATTACTACCTCTAAATCTTCTCCACCTGCTCGGTTCTCTCCAGATGCTCTCAACAAACACTTTAGTTCCATCTCAAATGATCCTCAAGCTTCATCTGTTGAGGAGTATCTGCGAACCCTCGAGAGTCTAGACCTCCCTGAACACTTCATCTTCAGGGTTATCACAGAGTTGGACGTGTTGGCTGCAGTATCACACTTCAATACCCAGGCCAGGTGAAGCGATGGCATCCCACAGGTTGTAATCTCTAAAGCATTGCCAATACTCGCTCCTTTACTTTGTCAAATTTTAAACCTGTCTTTGAGCGAGGCATGCTTTCCTTCTGCCTGGAAATCATCGCTCGTAAGAGCATTAAACAAGATCAACTTTTCAGCTGTCAACAGCTGTAATAGACTACCGTCCGATCTCTCTACTTTGTTTCCTATCCAAGGCGCTGGAGTGGCTGGTGCACAATCAAATCTCTGAATATCTTGAAACAAGACTATATCTTGATAATTTCCAAACTGGTTTTCGCACTGGCCACAGCACGCAGTCTGGCTTAATAAAGCTGACTGATGATGTCAGGCTTGGGAAAGACAGGAAGAAGGTCACTCTTCTACTTCTATTTGATTTTAGCAAGGCGTTTGATAAGGTGTGTCACGTCAGGCTGCTCGGGCAGCTATCCTCCTTCGGCTTCTCCAAGCAGATTATCCGCTGGCTTGCACCTTACCTCTCGGGAAGAGAACAGGCCGTCATTGGCGACAACAATGAGATCTCTACCTTTCTACCACTAAACACTGGTGTCCCACAGGGGTCAGTTTTAGGCCCCTTGTTGTTCTGGTTGTATATCAATGATATTAGTTTTTGCCTATATTCAGGTGTGTCCCATATAATCTACGCGGATGACCTGCAGATCTACAGCCAATGCCACCTTGAGGAGCTCGACTCCTGTTCTGTCAGGATGAGTGCTAACGCCGAGAGGATAACGGGCTGGGCTGCGCTAAATAGACTTAAACTGAATGTAACTAAAACTAAGGATATCGTCCTGGGTTCCCCCTACTATATAAACGCTCTACCTTCTACTGCTAACACCTATATAAATATAGGGAGAGCCCGGGTCAACTTTGAATCATCGGTGCGCAATCTGGGGTTGGTGCTAGACTCCAAACTTACGTAGGAAGAGCACGTTACACAATTATGTAAACGTGCTTACACTTTAATGTACCGACTCTACTTATTTCGGAAGAGCACTAACCTAAGATTGCGCCAACATCTAGTGCAAGCACTTCTGTTTCCCACCATCGACTATTGTGCACTGGCTTACTGCGACCTGACACAAAAATTGGACCTGAAACTACAGAGACTTATCAACACGGGGAACCGTTATATCTACGGTGTAAGGAGGGACGAGCACATCTCCCCTTACAGGCGTGAGCTGCAATGGCTTACCACCGCCGGACGTAGGAAATACTTCATGGCCTGTTTTCTAAGAAAAATTTTCAACACCTCAATACCTACTTATCTATCAGTCTACTTTGATTTCCACGTCACGCTCAGGCCTGTGAGGGGTGAGGTGACTTCACTGGACATCCCGTCCTTCAAGACGGAGACGCTGAAAAATTCATTTTTCATCAGCGCCTCCTACCTCTGGAATAGCCTTCCATCTCAACTTCGCAACACACTATCCATATCACACTTTAAAATAGCAGCTAAAAATTACTTCTTTAATCTGGAAAAAACATAAACATCACTCAAACATACACACATTCACTCTCATCTCATTTCACACTCTTCACACGCAATAGCACCCTTACACAATACACCCTTACACAAAATTTCTTATTATTTTTATAATATACTATAATTGAATATGTACAACAATAGAAACAATTAAATCTAACAAAAAAAAATCTAACATGTTCAGAGAGCCACCAAGAATTTATTGCACTGGGCTGTGAGATGCTTCTCCCAGGTTAACTTTCTATCCAGAATAATGCCGAGGTACTTAGCTGAGTCCTTTGCCTGTAGGGCGACTACAGGGAGTTTGAGCGCTCTGTAGACATCTAACTTGGACTTGCGGGAGAAGATCACCATCTCGAATGCGAAAGAAGCGATGCAAGGCGAGCAAAACGCTTCGCATTTTGCGTGTAAGGCACGACCGCTGACGCTCGCGCTGCGCGCCCGCCTTGATATTGTCCGATGCTTACGCTTCGCACGAGCGTCAGGCAATCAATTAAAGCTTTTCGGCCAGATAAGGCGTGTCACACCGAAATCGTTATTAATTTATATGTACCAAAAATCGTCACTAGGGTTGTTGTTTATGTATAAGCGTCATGGTAAAAAGTTGTGTTTTTAAAATATCTACAACTTTTACATTTCAGGTTTTTATGTAAAATGTATAGCCTCAATCAAAGTTTTATGATAAATACTGGTTGATTGCTATAAAAAAATCGATTTTGGTCTGTTAACTCGAATTAAAAGCATTTTTACGCTTAAGTGTCAACAGATGACAGTTGTATTTCTTCGAGACCCATAACTTTTCTTTTTAACTTTTTTTTTGTAGAATGCATAGAGACTTCGAATATTCCTAAGAATAACACAACCTGCGGAATTACTAAATTAAGAGAAAGAGACAGAGAGAGAGAGAGAGAGAGAGAGAGAGAGAGAGAGAGAGAGAGACCAACAGATACAGATAAGATTTTACACAAACGAAAAAATAAACCCCAAAGACACTAATCATCATATCATTGAAGCAATCGATGAACATGAGGACGACAATGAAGATCAATAGAATTGGGAGAAGAATGAGTACGAAAATTGTGAAGACTTTCGTTTTTCTACGGAAGTATCCCTGGAAATTTCAAATGAGCAAACATTTTAAGATAGAAGTAGTAAGTAAATATGACATTACAGTTTATGAAGTAGAGGAAATTTAGAAGACTACATCAGTTAAAATCTAACCACATTAGTCAAACTGAAAGAGCTTATCTGGAAGCACAGAAAGATATTTAAAAAAAAAACCTGGTTTATTGAAAGGTTATAAATATCGTATAAAAATTAAAGATAATTCTCCGTTTTTTATGCCGCTCTATCCAATTCTTATAAATGTCAGAGAATCTGTAAAAGATATGATAAAGAAAATGTTAAAGAGGAATATTATAAGACGATAAAAAAACTTAAATCAGCTCACTTGTCACTCCAGTAAAGTAAGGATGGATACGTTCGCATACTCTGGATGCGAAAAAGCCAATAAAGCCAATGAATATGTGATGGAATCACCGTAATGACGAGCCTAGTTATAGGCTATAAGTTATAGGTTATAGTTTTGTCAGCGAAAAATGTGTAAGATGAAATATCTCACGCAATTTTTGACCGTTCGGGCTGAAATTTCAGGAGGAGTCTCCACTCACACAAACTAAAAAACTAATTCTTTTTATCCCGATCTTCTACGTTTTTTTTTTTTTTTGACGCGCACACAATTTGTTTGATTTTGCGTACGTTTTGCATAAAAATATTAAATGTAAAAGTTGTAGATATTCTGAAATTACAACTTATTAACGTGGCAAATATGATTTTGAAATACTTTGACCCAAGGCATAGTCTAAAAAACGATTTTTACATTGAAAAATCAGTTATTTATCATAAAACTTTGCGGCTTTACATTTTATATATAAATATTAAGCATGGAAATTGTAAATATTTTAAAAATACACCTTTTTATTGTGAGAAGAATTTGTTTTTAATGCTCAAAGCAAAACAGAGCTTTAAAAGTAATTTTTGATACAGATAACTTGATAACGATTTCGGCACGACGCGCACAATTATGCCTAACATTTTGTACAGATATCCCTTTATCATTAAACTCAGTTATATTTAAGATATTTGGCCATGTATATATCCAAAATATAATCACAGTAGTATATTTCATAATAAGTGCATAAATGCACGAAAATTGCCGACGTAAGCTCAAGTTATTCGGCACCACAAATAACTGTCAAATTCACTCAAGTATTAAGTAGATGATATCTTTTAAAATGAAAAAGCATAATACACTTGAAAAAAGTGAGTATATTTTATTGAACTAGAAAAATAACTCGGATTGAAGAAAGGCTCTGAGAAGCCTGTCACGTCCCTCTAAACTATGCTATACTTTAAACAGTCGATTTTCTAAATTACACCCTATTACTAAATTAAATCGCGACTGCACTTAGTATATACATTTTATTTAATTATGTCTTAAAAATCCTCTTAAGTCCTTGCTGCGATTTTTCGTCATTCTTTCCTTTTTTTTCTCACCTAAAAAAAATAGAATAAAATTAAAACGAGAAAAAAATTGATGCGTAAATAATTTTCAAAGGAAGCCAGCCCTTGTTCACTGAATGCATGATTATACGTACTTATAACCTACATCTTGCAAGCACTGCATCTAAAAAAATAAATTATATCAATAACATGAATTCATGTAAATTATATAAAACGTATAATTTACCTGTAAACTATACACTAACAAAGATTCCGTGTTTTCGATGGTTAGGCATATGACTGATGCCTTTGACCATAGTGTTCCTCATTCAGCAGGTCATGATATCCACAATTGTAGTATCATTACCACACTAGAAAACAAAAGAAACCATATTAAAAACTTATAGAGAGTGCTATATTGGATTGACTCGTGAGTGGAAGTGTGTAGAGTAGTGTGTAAAATAAGGGAGTGTAGGGAACGGAATAGAGGGGTAGAAAAAAAGAAGAAGGCAGGTGCAGGTAGAGAAAAGGTCTAAAAGAGCAAGGGATAGAAAATTCTAGAAGAAGTGAGTCAGAGTATAGGGATAGAAGAGCGGAAAAGTGAACGTCAGAGAGTAGAGGTTAGGAAATAGAGTGAGAGAAATAGAGATAGTGGGAAAGGAACGATGAACCTGACGAGCACGAAGGTACAAGAGATAATTCACGGAACGGAACATGGGAGCGGAATAAAAGAACAGGGATTTAGAACGCCGCAACCAAGTATAGTGAAATCGATAGAAGAGGTGGAAAATTCAAAAAGTGCGGGTACACCGAGAGGAGGAAAAAGGGAAAGAGGTAGAGGAGGAGGTAGAATAGGGAATACTCTGAAACAAAGAAGACTAGAGGACAGTTTGAAGTCGAAAGAAGACACAGGGTTAAAAAGAAAGGATAGGAGTCCAGAGGATTTTATCCAGAAGAATAAGAAAGAAAGAGCAGAGGGAACAGGAGAACACTTGGCGGAAAGGAACACGTTTGCAAGAGGAGGGAACGTGAAAAGATAACCCCAAGAAAAAGAGAAATTGTGAGATAGTCGTTTCACTAAAGAATACAATGGACATGATCCTACAAAAGTTAGAGGAAATCAACAAAAAAAAAATGGATAAGGAAAAAAAAGAGAGAGAAATTGATAAAGAACTGGGAACAAAGGTACACAGGCCTGGAGGAAAAGATGAATAGAAAAGTAGAGGGCTAAAATTGATGGAGGGAAAAATAAAGGAAGAAATAGAAGAAAGGAAAAGAAATAGAAAAGAATGTAAGGAGGCAAGGGAAAGAAAGGAAGGAGAAAGGGAGATAGAAAGGAAAGAATGGGAGGCAAGATTCCAGCAGGAAAGAAAAGAGAGGAAAGAGGAAATAAAAGGAATATTAGGGAAGATAGAAAAAATTGAAGGAAGGGAAGAGGGAAACAGAAGTACAGAAGTACAGAAGTAGAGAAACACAAGCGAGGAAGAGCGAAGAAAACGGAACGGGAGACGATAAGGTAAGGGATAGAAAACAGATAAAGGAACTAGAATGGAGGATTGAGGAGGGAGAAAGGGATAGGAAAAAGAACAATATAATCATATCAGGAAGAACAGTGGGATAAGAAGACAGTGTAAAACTGGATAAAAAGAAAACTAGAGATAGAGATAACGTTAAGTAGTACGTGAATATAGAATGGGAGGATTCGTAGAATAGGAGCAGAATGCAGAAACTGGAAAGAAAAAGGTTTAATTATGAGAGAAAGGAAAGGCAAGGTTACAAGGGTCAGACATATTCATAGACCATGATATAATATGAAAAGAAAGATAAAACAAAGGGAAACTAAGAGAATACGCGGCAAGGGAAACGAAAGGGGGAAAAAAGGTTAAGATAGGGTATAACAAATTATGGATTTATGGGGTAGAATATATATGGAAGGAAAGGGAACAGGAGCTTTTTCGGAGAAGAAAAAGGACAGGTTAGGGAGATAAAAGGAAAGCAGAAGGGCTTAAGGATAATTAGTTGGAATGTAGCGGGAATAAGGAGAGCAAATGTTGGGATCTGGGGTTATGTAAGAGAGTTTGATGTAATCTGTCTGCAGGAAACATGGCTAAAAGATAAGGAAGGAAATTTCTGGAAAAAGATATTAGGAGGTTACGAAATAAGATTCAGAAACGCGAAAAAAAGGAGAAAAAGAGGGAGAGTGAAATGGGGAATGATGATGGCGGTAAACCTAGGAGAGAAAATAAATAGAATAGAGAGGATAGAAGAAAAGACAAATGATGATGGCGGTAAACCTAGGAGAGAAAATAAATATAATAGAGAGGATAGAAGAAAAGACAAATGAATTTAGAGGAGCATGAATAATAGGAACGGAAGATACATGATCGATAGGTACGGCATACATGATGGATAGGTACGGCATACATGAAAGAGGAAAAGCTATAAAACTTTAAGGAGATAGACGGGATGACGGAGAACCCCAGAGGTAAGAAGCTGATATAGTGCGGAGACATGAACGCAAAAACGGGATATGAAGGAGGAGGAATAGACGATGAAAGAAACGAAGAGAATAAAAAATCGAAAGATAAAAAGAAAAGGGAAAGAATTACTTGAAAATATAAGAAAGATGAGCTTAAGTATAATGAATGAAAATACTCAAGGGGACGAAACAGGAGAATTCACGTGCATAGGAGGGGCAGGATGCTCAGTAAAAGATTATGTAATTGCCAATGAGAAAGGAAAAAGAGGGGTGTGCGCACAGTAGCGGCCAGGACAGTGCAACGGGATTTTGAGGTTATCCCTCGGATTTATGAAGTCGTGTGCGCACGGCTTCACAAATCTTCGTCGCTGGTCTCGTTCCTCCCTTTAACCTGTGTGCGCACAGTGATAAAGCGAGTCGTGAGATGTCGGCGTACAACTAGTTTTGATGGTGAGGATTTCTCTGGTGGCACCGGGTATCGTCACGTGTGCTCACGTAGACGAGGCTCGATGTCGCTCGAGTGCTCCGGGTTACCACGGGTGTTCACGTCGGCAATTCGGAGTGTCGGTTTTCGGAGTGTCCCACCAAATTAGTCTATTTCGTCGGTGTAGATCTATCTCTCGCTGAGTGGAGCTCGAGGAGAACTGTCTACCGTGTCGCGCGGTCCGCCTTATAAAGGCGTATGAGCGCGTACGCCGCTCGCGCCACCTGGCGCGTCGTTACTAAGCTGTTCGTCGGCTGTCGCGCTCCGCACTCGTGCGGACTCGCCTTGCGATTGTTGCGCGCTACGTATGTTATGTTTATTACGGCCGCCTTCATGTGTATTTATATGTGCGAGACTCGTGTCTCGTCACAAAACCTTAGGGTGAGATACCAGAATATCTGAGGAGAACAGGAAACACAGGTAAAAAAGAGCTGGCTATGACAGCAAGAATCAGAATGGGCAACGAAGCAACAGCTAAAAATATTGGTGAAGGAGGAAGAAACTTTCGTTTATTTGCATATATTTGCGAGATGCAACAAAACAGGTAGTAGAGAGAGCAACTGGAAAAACATTTTAAGCGGGAAAATGAGCGAAGCTATACAGAGTAATATGGGTAAGGAAGGAAACAGAGAAGGAAGAAGAAATTTAAAAGAAAATATTAGGCAAATAGCGAAAGATCAATCAAAAGGAAGCAAGAGCAATAGAGAAGGAGAAAAAAAACCAGTCGAAAGAGATAGAAAGAAACCAGATAAAGGAACGAGAATAGTGCAGGGACTTTTAGAGAGCAGGGAAGATGAGAGGAACAGTAGATGAAACAAAAGTCACTAAGTAAGGACAAAAAACGGGGAAGTTAATAACTATCCCATGCAGTCCTAAACTGGGCATGGATACTTCAGGACCTACTTGCATAGATTTAGGCTCAAAGACTCCCCTAACTGCCCAGTATGCATAAACGCTGTCAAGGATACTAAGCATGTCTTTTGTGACTATTCACGCTATCGCAAAAAGCGAGACGAACTTGAACGCGACCTTCGTGTCAGGTTGCCACCCGAGTTGACTATGGTAGCTATGTTGACTTTCTCTGAGGGATGGACTGCGGTAAGCAATTATGCTGCGGCCATCCTAAAGAATGTTTGGAAAGATGAAGAAGAAAGAAGAAAGAGACAAAACTGAAATGCTGCGTATGAATATAGTTAGACGGTGGCCAAACAACTGAAAGCATAAATGCTCATCGGACTGATGCAGAGGAACGTAGGTCACGAAGTAGAGTTTACATTCACCAAAAAGCAAAAATGTAAATGCCGTACTGAGAAGCCAATACAGTATGACTATACCGGGATAAGATCACAAAACGGTAGGGATTTCTGACACCTCACGGATACTCTATACTCAAGTGGGAGAAAAAATGTATCAAGAACTAAAAGTGTAAAAACGGGCATTAGTTGTATGCCAACATTCCGTGAAGCATTATCAAGTTATAGTAGGAAAAGGTCGAGGTATAGGACGAATTCTTCAAATTCTCGGCAGAGGTGGACGAGCTGGTGAGTCGAGAGATTCTCAATGGGTGCATTTTCTTAAAACCATCCATAAAAGTCGAGAAAAATGTAGCCAGTCAAAGGAGTCAACTAGTCGTACATAAGGACAAGGTTCTCATTCCTAGACACTTCATGAGAAATTGCTTCGGAGAGATCTTGCTTCAGAAAGACCGATAAAAGCTTTCCAACGTTTTTTTGTACAATCATTGAGGGGTAGAGTCAAAAATAGAGAAATAAATACTCTCTATTAAACCAGAGTTATTTATATTCGCTTTTTATATTGAATTCCATGGAGTTTTTTTTTATTATTATTTTTATTTTATTATTTTTTCTCTTAGTCGATACAAAATGTAAAAAAAAAATAAATAATGATGATATTAATAAAAGACGTAGTTCAGTGGTAGCTTTTTTAAATTTGTTTTTACTAATTATCAAAAATTTTAAAGAGGGGACTAAGTAACGGACCGCTACTCTTCAATTTGAATCGTGTGTGAATGCGTGTAGATGTGATGTGTGGTTGTATGTGTTCGAGAGAGAAGGACATTAAAGGCAAGAAGAGAGGAGAATATAAGCGTGCTCATATAGCGAGCCTTGTGCCTTTGCACTAGTGATAAGATAAAATTCTCGTTGACTAGAAGCATTGCATGAAATACTTCATACCATGATCACCACGATTCACCCATCTAATACTAAGGATAACATTGTGTCGATAGGTTCACTTAGGGCAGAAAATTTAAATAAACGTGGGTCTTTGGAGTCTAGTTTGGGGCATTGTCGATCTCCAAAGGTGCTTCTCCAAAGGACTTCTCTCGTCACGACATGTAGGGGAAATATTATGCGTGCGAAAGTTCTTTTATGGAGTCTTTTTTGGTTCTCGAAAGAATGCTCACTAGGTGCCCTTTAAGAAGAAACCTATATCATCTACTGTTTTAGATTTCAGTCAAATACCCCTTTTGAGCTTTTTCTCAAAATTCCAGGAGAAGATCGCGCATGAATATATTTCCGAGAACTTAGTCTCAATTTGATACGACCATTCGGCGGAGACAGCACTGTTAAAACTGACAGAAGATATTAGAACTGGTTTTGACAGTGAAAAACAGTTACTCATTATACTGCTACTGTTTGACTTAAGCAAGGTTTTTGACTCAATTTTCCCCTCGAGATTACTAAGTAAGCTATTAAGGATCGGTTTCTTTCGGTCAGTAGTTCTGTGAATCTTACTTGTCAAAAGGTGACCTAAGAGTGGTCACTAAATTAAATATAGGTCTAGATATTTGGGCCCTTACTGTTAAGCATTAACGATCTCCAAAAGGTATTGACATTGGAACTCACATATTGTCTAGGTAGCGTGATTAACGCTGCTGGCTGCTTCAAACCTACCGGGGACGATCCTACAGATGTTTCTAGAGGTGCTGGTTAGCGTTTCTGCCTACTTTAACCACCCAGAGACTACCTTGGAGTTATATATACACTGCTTCCACTGCTAATAATCAAGCTCCCTATATACTATCATTATTTCAACTACATCTGCTCATTCAGAATATACTGATACTGCTACTGATACTGCTGCTGCTACTGGTCCAGGCTCTCCTGCAGCTGCACGTCCATAGCCTAGTGCTAATTTTTATGCTAATGCTGTTGTTACTGCTACTTGTATCACTGATTACCAACAACTAGAAAGCGTCCTTTCTTCTACAGCACTTGCGCCAGATGCGCATATTCAGAACAAACTATATCTTCCGGTTCTATTTAAGCCACTTAACTATATATTGATATTATAATATATGACAAGGGCTTACGTATAAAGTTCATAGTTTATACGATACACCACTGATACATACACAAGCTCAGTTTTTGAAAATTATGTACTTAATAATTGATATCTCAAAAGTGATACATTGTGATACATTTGTTTTTTAATACAAAATGTACATAATTGTTAATGATAAAAAATGCATGTAGTCGATACATGCATTATTTATGCGACACATTTTCTGTAATATAAATTAAAACTGCGTGCATATGGTATTATTTGTTGGTTTATAATAATCTTGTTTATAATTATAGTTGTAGAAAACAGCAGTTTAATAAGATTCGCAAATTTCTGCGTTCACAGTGATTCACGCAGATAGCGCTAGAGGCAATGTAAAATCACAGTTATAAATTTGCCTTGATAAGAAATCTTCGGTGCATTCGATACGTTAGCATAGATAAACGATTCATTAAAAATTGCAAGGGTTCTTTAAACCCTTGATCTAACAAAAATACGAGTGATGAAGCCGTTATGTACAATACTTTTTGCTATTAGTATAAAAGTAATTTTTACCTTGAATCACTTCCCCAATGCATTGCATATATTTTAGCCAAGTGTCCGCGAAGTGTACGCCTTGTACGCATTTGTATTCGACCAATTGGTTCCATAGTTGCTGTTGCTTGAACTAGAGTTGTGTCACATGCAATTTTTCGAGCATCCTATAAAAAAATATTTTTTAATTCTATTTTTAGAAAAGCAAATAATTCACAAAGTATGATAAGATTGAATACCAAAGTGACCATTCACGGGCACTTAAATATTTTATCAATAAACCTAGACTTACAGACACTATCTTTAGATGTGGTAGGCCGCTGAATATTAAAAGTTACGGCACACACACACACACACACACACACATACACACAATTTTAGATGCCTGTTTTAAAAATACAATAAATTACTATCGTGTAAACAAAATATCTGATCTCTCTCCCTATATATATTGATAGAAGAACAAATACATTACCTAATCTTTCTTTGTTTTCAAAATTTTCTGAATTATTAAAGGACTATTTGCTACATAATCTACCAAACCTTGATAATATTCAACGCCTAACTTTTTTTGAGTATATCTTTGAAAATCTAATTTATTACTTTCTATAATTATGTATGCTTGAATAATATATTGTTGTGTCAACCTACCACAATACAGAGTAGCAGAAAATGTTGATCTGGGTCTATATGCTAATCTGTATAAATAAGACGTCTAGAGCTATTTACATTTGGTTCGAACATTGGATTCCACCCTAAATCTCCAGAAGGAAACTTAATTAGAAAGATCATAGGGTCCAAATGATGAAAGAGCTTATTCACAACAGAAGTATTATCAACTCCTTTTGGCAAATCTTTTAGATAAACGAAAAGATCCTAATTAGTTGGAACATCTTTGGAAACTATTAATACGGCACATTCACCTGTAGAGGGTTTATTATATCAACGTTGGTTTTAATTTATGTTTCGTGTAAAATACAAGCAGTATTCAGTTAATGTTTCTGACTTGGTCAATTCATTTTAATTTTTTAATTTTTTTTTAATATGGGTTATTATTAGGAATTTTAGAAATGATTTCAATATGTTAACGAATCAGTTTTGAATTTTTCTTAAGTCTTATACCAATAGCTTCTAAATCGTCATATACGTACAAATTTGACCACATTGAGCTGTATCATTTGAAGTTTTAATTGTATTAGGTGATATATGACCAACATGAACTAGAATTTTTAAGTTATAAATTCCAGATTTAAATTAATTTATAACGTTTGTTTCAAATGTAGCAAACAAGAAAATATTAATGTAATAACGAATTAAATTTCTAAATTTTTTATCATTAAATAATAATTCTTTTGAACTATTATCATATTCACTAAGCGGTGGTAATTTTACCTTACCATTATGACAACAACTTTTCTTAGAAAACTCTACGAGCCAGTGAGCAGCATTACAATAAGGACATAAGTAATCCATTTCACCAAAGTCTAAGTAAGAAAGTTATGATGAAAATAGTTTATTTGTCCTTTGTATCTGGCGACTATTATTAACACGATTACTATTCATATTTGCTACTGTATCCTTAAATCTTTTTTTCTCAAATCCAACCTCAGTTATATTTTTAAATATATCTTTGCATCTCTTTTTCTTAAATCTTACCTCAGTCATATTTTCAACTATATCTTTGCATCTTTTTTTCTATAATCTAATCTCAGTCATATTTTCAACTATATTTTTGCATATATTTTTCTCTAATCTAACCTTAGTCATATTTTCAACAATGTCCTTAGACCTTTTCTTTTGTAATCTAACTTCGCTCATGTTGTTGACTGCATCTTTTTGTCTTTTTTTATCTTAAGAATAAGAACTCATATTTTCTACTCTGTCTGTTTTCTGTTTTTTTTTTTATTAAACGGGTTTCACTCAGATTTTCAATTAGGTCACCTTCCCTTTTCTTTTTTCGATAATTACTGTTTGAATCATCAATTTCAACTCTTTTTGATTTTAAAGCATCACGATTTGTATGATAGTAAATTTTATCGAATTTTTTTTATAATTAGCCCAATAATTTTAATTTGTATAATTTTGTATGTCCTGATGTCCTGTGTCTATGGGACCAGATAAAAAAATTCAATTAATGTTTATTATAAGTACTAGAATCGCGACTGTAATATATAAAATTTATAAAGTTTGTACTAGAAACTGAAATACGAACAGAATATAAACGAACACATGGTATTATTTCCACTTCACTGCCGTGCATACTATTCACCGACATATGTATTTTATAAGTACTTCTATCAGTAATTTTTAAAGAGTACGATTCGTCGCCTACGATAATGGCTTAAAATAGTCCCAATTCTCATTAACATGATTTACAATTTTGGCTCTAATTTTCATATGAGTTTTTTCCGTATTAAACAAAAATACGAAAAGCAACGAAAGAAGCAATTGCCATCTCCGAAAATTTTGTTTAAGGTGTATAGGCCACCTTATAAACCTGGAAACCGCCCTTAAATGATTTCCACACCTAGACACCAAAAAGCACGGTCCAAACTACCTAGACCCACCGTCGAATGATTTTTACACCTAGACACAAAATAACCACGGTGCGCTACACCTAGACGTCGTGATCGGCTACCTTAGCTACCTAGTTACTGTTACTGTTCCGAAATGTAGCTTTCTCCAACTAAATTTATAGACCCAACTAAATTCATCAATAAAATATTGTTTTAATAAACAGTATATTCATGCTTTTTAAATGTTTACGAATAAATGTTTCTTAAATGTCAGCAAAACCGCATTTGAAGATATGGTTTAATTTGAATAACCCATAACCCAAAGAGTGAGTAAGAAAAATCGGTTTTTACATTTTAGCTCTTTACTTGAGAACCGATCAGCGAAATCGTCTAAAATTTTAACAGCAGATAGCTTTTTTATGGTCATTCACCAAATAAAATTTTGAAGCGTTCGACTACATTGTTTTAGAGATATAAGAAATCAAAAAATTTTCACAAAAAATTTAAACCTTGCTATCTTAAGGGGATGTCGTCGTTAAAAACACTGTTTTTCTATTACATATAACTTTTAAAATAAAGCTTGTAATGAAAAACCAATCGAGTAGCACTCTAGTGTTAGGTTTAATAAATCATTCTATTAAGGGAAATTTTGATCAGACGCTTAGTTATTCTAAAATCTTGGAAATACGAACAGATGTTTACGCATACTCATGCGATTGCAGCGCCAACTTTAAAATCTCATTTTACATAACTTTTTAAATAAAGCTTGCAAATGAAAAATCGAGTCTGTAGCGCTGTAGTGTTAAGTTTAATAAATCGTTCTACCAAAAGAAATTTTCGATCAGATTTTTTGTTTTTCTAAAAGTTTGGAAATACAAAATACCCCATAGCGGATCTGCGAAGCTTTAGCGCTGACATCCCCTTAAAAACCATCAGGTTTTAAAAGCTGCGCAATAAACTTAGCCAAAACACATAAAATATCCTTTTCCCAAAATCTAAAGTGTAATATGGTTTTTTTACGTCGGTAATCGAAGCACAAAAATTTTTTTTTCAGTTTTCGATTTATTACTGAAAAAATAGGTAGACAAATTACTTGAAATTCCATTGAGTTATAGTTTGACACGTGATCCATCGACAGGGTTTTTTTCGCGAGGTTATAATGTATCGTTTTAGATAGATAGATATGAATTTAAAAAAAAATCATCTTTTTCATTTTACTGCCGAACAAAGCGGTCGTTCCCGAGGACCAAACCAGGAAAAGTAAGTAATTTTATTCTCTTATAAATGCATTATAGCTGAATTATTTGTAACAATGGAATGATTGAAAAAAACGCAAAATAGTGTTTTTCAAAAATCAAAAATGGCCATAAAAAGAAAAATAGTTGAGAAAATAAAAAATAACTGCTTTTTCCGAATTCAGAATCGAAAAATAGATATGCATGTCAGATTTTATTGATATTGTCAGAGTAGTTCCAGAAATATTACGGCACACACACACGCGCGTATTATAACTCCAAACACTTTGAAACTTATTTTTAACGTGTTTTTGATAAAATCGAAAATTTTACTATTACAAAGCTTCCTCTTGGAGGAAGCATAAAAAGTAAGTTATCCCGCTGGTCTGTATGAGTATGTAAGAAAGCAATATGTGCGGATTAATTCACGGTCTTAACACTAGCGGTATGTGGCTAACTTCATGGTCTGAACATTGTTGGGCTAAAGAATCCTAAATATTTACAATTTACAACTTTTAATTGTGATAAACGTAGATATAACGCAGCTAAATGTGATGAAGTAGCTGTGGTATTTGTAGATAGAAATGGTCAACCACCAGAAGATCGGGATGTATGTATATATTCAAAACATAGAGCACCTAATAATATACCGTACATAAGTAAACATGTAGAACCTATGTCATATCCACTTATGTATCCTAATGGAGGTTTTGGATGGATGCCCAAAATGAAAAATAAAATTAACAAAAACAATATTTCAATGCTTCAATTTCATTGTCATAAATTCAGCATTTAAATCAATTTTAATCCTTGCTTAAATTTAGGAAAATTAACTCAACAATACATTGTTGATGCTTGGGTAAAAGTTGAAGGTTCGCGATTATTTTTTTCAAATAAAAATCAACACCAATCAAGGAAAGATTTATACAAAGGTGTCATGGATCACTCAAAAAATAAAAGTAACGATGACAACGTAAAATTTGGAAAAACGGTTATATTACCTCCAACATTTTTAGGAAGATCACGATCGTTACAACAAAACTTTTTAAATTCAATGATAATAGTTCAAAAGTATGGTAAACCAGATCTTTTCATTACTTTAACATGTAACCCAAAATGAAAGAGAATTAAACAAAATTTGAGAAAAAATGAATCAGCTACGAATACACCTGATTTAGTTGCAAGAGTTCATAAATTATTAAATAAAATTCTTAAATAAAAACATTTTTGGAAAATGAATTGCATATACTCATTGGTACTTATTGGCTATTATTAATAAAATTCATATATTGAACAATGCAAATAATGTTGATAAACTTATAAGTGCAGAAGTACCTGATGAAATGAAATATCCAAGGTTACATAATATCGTCAAGCAATCAATGATACATGGCCCTTGTGGCAAAAATAACTTAAATTCACCATGTATGGATATCGAAACAAAAAAATGTACCACAAACTTTCCGAAATAGTTTAACTAGTAAACTACTTTTAATAATACTGGATATCCCCTTTATCGACAAAGTAATAATGGAAAACAATTTCATTTCAATAAAACAAAATATCTGCTAATCGATTTGTAGTTCCATACAATCCGTATTTATTGTTGAAACTTAATTGTCATATTATTGTTAAAGTATGTTTAGCTATATAATGTGTCAAATATTTATTTAAATATTGTTATAAGGGGCATGGTTGTGCATTTATAAAAATTAGTCAAGGTAATATGTAAATGAAAACGAATGCAAAGAAAATTTCAACTAAGATGATATAAAACAATATTTAAATACAAGATATTTAAGTCCTCCAGAAGCAATGTATCGTTTACTACAATATGCAATGTACGTTTTAACACACGTAATTTATCGATTAGCTGTACATTAAAAAATGAATAGTTTATATTCTTTAAGGAAGAATCAGAAGATTTGATTAATAAAAACATAAACACAACTTTGAATGCATGGTTTGAACTAAATGCAAACAATCCGCAAGCTAGACAGTACTTGTATGTTGATATACTACATTTTTACGTTTTCAATAAAAAAGCAAAGAAATGGACACCAAGAAAAAGAGTTTGGACCACTGATAAAGAATTGGACAAATGCTTAGAATAAGCAATCAAGGTTGAATTTCCTGAAGCTCTGTGTAACCTGTTTGATTATATATGCGTATTTTATCACCCAGTAAATGTTAAAGAATTATTTGAAAAATATGAATAATCCAAGATGGAGTCATCGAGCGCGGGCTCGGTGACTTCACAGTCAGCAAATTTCTATAAATGTCATCCAAAAGTGGAAGTAAAAACGGTTATTTGTATAATATGTAAGGAAGCTTTTCATACTAGTGATTTTGCTAAAATAGATGGGGCAGTAAAAATCAGTGGAGTTCTAGGATTATGTCTGGAACATAACCAAGTAGACCTAACCTCGAAAGTGAATACAAATGTGCTGAGTAATGAACCCAAAATAATCATTGCTCAGATTAAATTGAGAAAAAGTGATAATATAAGTGTGTCAGAAGCTGAAAGTGAGAATGATGATGAGAATAGTGTATCAATGGACAGTAATTTGAAGCGTGAAAATGCACTATTAAAAGAACTAAATAAAGAACTGAAAGAAAAAAATAAGTTATTGAGAGAATTACTTGATAAGCAGAAAAGTGAAATAAATACCTCAAAAAACAAAACATATGCTCAAGTAATTTCGAGTGCCATGACTAATAACAAGCCAAAACAAATCCCAAAAATTATAGTTAAAAACAAAGATACTAAAGAATATCCTATTGGCAAAATAAATGATGCTGTTGCACACTATCTCATTAAAGATAAGAGCATACAAGCAAAAAAAACTAATTAAGAAAAAGAGTGAAATAATAGTAGATTGTTTAACAGAAGAAAGTGCAAGCAAAGCATATAATGTTTTGAAGAAAAAGCTTGATGAAAGTTGTGATGTTACAAAAGAAACAATAGAGAATCCAAAGGTTAAAGTAGTTAAAGTTAAAGTAGATAATTTTGAAACTTTAGACAATAAAAAAATTGAAGATGACATAAATGAAAGAAATTTTAGTAAATTCAACAAGAAGTGTACAGTATTGCACTCATATGATAACTCCAAAACTCATCTACAGTCAGTCATATTAGAAATCCCTGCTGAACTATATCAACATGTGAGAGAGAATAAAAACAGGATCTTCGTGGGTTATCAAAACTGTAAGGTGCATGACTACTGCAACGTTAAGCCATGTTTTAATTGTGGTAGATATGGGCATAATGGCTTTAATTGCACAAATAATCACACGTGTTTAAAATGTGCAGGCAATCATAAGACTACAGATTGTTCCGGTAATAAATTAAATTGTCCTAACTGTATCTTCAGCAATAATAAGTATAAAACTCGATATACTACTGAGCATATGGCAACAGATAGCCACGCATGCAGTATCCTACAAAATAAAATAAGAAAGTTCATTGACCTTACTGACTACACGATACAACCTGTAATACCGAGATATGTCGGTATGGCAGAAAATACTTCAAACAAGGCTATAACCATGCGTGCATCTGGGATGTCTTCTACGTCACTCAACTCAGTTAACACACGTATAACAAATAGACTAAGAAAAAAGGATTAACTAATGGCTCAAGAATTCAATTTTGAAGACATACACAACATAGAACGTGATGCAGAAAACATCAGATCACTCAACAAGAGCATCTCGAAGAAAAAGAACTTAATTCTCCGTGTAAATATAAGAAGTTTAAATGCGAATTACGAAAAATTAGAATCATTTATTGAAAGCTTGGTAGTAAAACCAATTATTATAATATGTACGGAAACATGGATCTTACAACATCCTCAATACTATCAATTACAAGGCTATAAAAGCTATTACAATAACAGTAAAATAAATAAGGCTGATGGAGTCATGTTATATATAAAAAAGAATATACAGGAAAAAACTAAAATAGAAGTAATTGATAGATTGAGTGTTGTAAGTTCTGATACTTTTCTAGAGTCAGGTGACGCAATCAGGATCTCTGCTATGTACAGGTGCCACGATGTATCGAAATCTGAGTTTACTAATTCAGTAAGAAAATTCCTGGCTAAACAGGTTAATATAAAAAATCAATGTATATTTGGAGATTTTAATATTGATATAAGGGAAACTAATCATGACAAAATTGGTTTAGCTGGAAAGACAATCGCTCAAGAATTTCTGAATAATTTTTTTGATAATGAATATACTTCATTTTTTAGAGGAATCACAAGACCATCTCAGAACAGTGAGAACGGTACGTGTATAGACAATTGTTTCGCCAAAGTAAGAAATATTGAGTTGGAGTCTTTTAAGTTAAACATACCGTTTAATGATCATTATTCACTCTTCATAAGTATTAATAAATTCAAAATACAAAATGATTACAATCAATCAGCCTGCATTAACTATGGCAAGTTAATAAATATTGCAAAAAGAGTTGAGTGGGACTCATTGTCACAAATAAATGATCCTAACCAAGCTATAAATGAATTAAAAAGTATGATCCAAAGCTGCGTTGAAAAAGCAACTGATAGAAAATATTCTAATAAAAACAAAAAAGATTCAGTTCCTAAGAAAAAATGGATTACGAAAGCAATATTAATATCCTGTAAAACTAAAGAGTTGTTATATAATATATGGAAAAAGAATGCAACAAATATGAAACTGAAAATGGATTATAAAAATTATGAAAAAATTTTGAGGAAGGTAATTAAAGATGCTAAGTATAAATACGAAAATAATGCCATTAGAAAATGCAGTGATAATTCAAGACAGCTTTGGAGCATAATAAATGGTAAGTTAGGAAAAAAAGAAGCAAGGAGGATCACTTGATAGTATAATAGTTAATGATCAGAAAATTGATAACAAGACTACTATTGCGAACACTATGAATGAATATTATTGTAATGTAGGATTAAATTTAAGCAATCAAATTAAAAAAATGGACTTAGAACAATTGAAACTGCCAGTTCGAAACAACTACTCAATTTTTATTAATCCAACTAATATGTATGAAATTCAAAATTTAATTATTGCAATGAAAAAAAATGGCTGGTGGAGTAGATAATATTAGTGCAATAACTATCAAATCTTTATCGAAACATATATCAAAACCGTTAGAGTATATATTTAATCTATACATACAGCAATCAATCTGGCCTAATGCACTGAAAAAAACAAATATTGTACCTATATATAAATCGGGAGACAATAGTTGTATTAGCAACTATAGACCAATATCGCTAATTTCTAACATTGCCAAAATACTAGAAAAAATCATATACAATAGACTTTATAATTTTATCATGAAGCACAAAATAATATCTGATAGACAATTCACAAGCAAGCCGATTATAACTGCGTTCTTAGATCTGGCTAAAGCCTTCGATACGGTAGATCACAGTATACTGCTGGACAAATTAGAAAGATACGGTGTAAGAGGAGAAGCATTAAAATTACTCAGCAGCTATCTATCTGATAGGAAACAATGTGTAAAGATAAGTAACGGCAAGAGTGAGTACAAAAAAATTATGATAGGGGTTCCACAAGGAACAATACTTGGCCCTCTACTTTTCATATTATACGTGAATGACCTACTGATAGATATGCAAAATGAAACAATATTATCTTACGCTGATGACACAGTTATCATCTCATGTGATAACTCGTGGACAGCTGCCCAAGAAAAATTAAATGAATATCTTCATAAGGTGGCAATATGGCTAAACCTAAATAAATTATCGCTCAATGTAAATAAAATCGTATATATTGCATATGGCAATTACTGTGATAGTGTACCTAGCACCTTAAACATCAGAATTGGTGATAATGTAATAAATAGAGTAGACAGCTGTAAATATTTAGGTTTAATAATAGACTATATAACATGAAGTGGGATAAACACATAAATTATATTATAAAAACAACAAGATATTTAATCTTTATTTTTGCGAAGCTAAAGAAATTTATGGATAGTAAAACGCTAATGTTACTATATTATGCCTTCTTTCAAAGTATTACAAACTATCGCATCATTGCATGGGGCGGGGCTTATAGCAATTACTTACATTTAATTCAAGGAATACAAAAGAAAATACTTCGAATTATAAATAAAAACTGTTATATAGCAGAGAACCAACCTCTAAGTATAAGGCAAATGTTCGAACTAGAGTGTATAGTATATCATTATAATGAACTAAGAGACAGATACATAAGAAGTATAAACATGACACGAAACAAGAATCTACCATTGCCTAAAATTGATAAAACAGTAAGACAGAAAAGCAGTTATTTCGTGGCTCTGAGTGTATTTAACACGCTACCGAATGATCGCAAGGACTTAGCAATAAGTAAAATCTCTATGAAAAGAAAATTAAAGAAGTTTATAGAAAAGAATTAACTTTTGGATGTTTTTTTTGTTATATTTTTTAATATTTTAATATTGTTAATTTGCTATGAAAAGGAAAAAGGGCATGATAGCGTTAAATGCGTTATCTTGGCTCTATATGGTAGTTTTAAGTATATTAGGTGTGTGCAACTGTGTTTGCCTCTATAGGATGCCTTTTAAAGGGCATATGTATATGGTGTTGAAATAAATAAATAAATAAAATATGAAGCATATTTTCACAGTCCACTGTTAACTAAAGAAATAGGTGATAATATCCTCTGATGTTGATGGAAACTGATTATGAAGAATTTATGCAACGAATGAAATTGAAAATGATTCATTATACGAGCAATATGAGCTTTTTAACGAATAAACAACGTAAAATGTTCGATGCAGTAATAAAAAGTGTTATTAATAAAGATAATCAAGTAAAGTGTTTCTTTAACGATGGACCTGGAGATAGTGGAAAAAGCTACTTAGTTACCAATTACTTACTTACTTAATACAATCATCACTCATTTAAATGAAAAAAAAAGTGTTTTACCTGTAGCATGGACTGGTATAGCAGCAAATTTATTAATAAATGAAAAAATTCACATGTAATTTTGAAATTACCGTTAAATATAAATGAAGATTCAACGTGCAACATTACTCTAAATTCAATACATGGAAAAAATCTGAAAAATGTAGAGGTCATAATATTATATGAAATAGGAATGACATCAAAACATGCTTTTTAGGCAGTAGATAAATTATTTAAAGACTTATGTAATTATGACATTGAATTTGGTGTTCAAGTAACGATTGTATCAGGTGACTTCTGACAAACACTACCTGTTGTCAAACATGGGAATCGAACAAAAATTATTGAAAATTGTATGAAAAATAGTCATTTGTGGAGTAAATTCCAAATAATGACTTTAAAAGATAAAATGAGAGTTAGTAATTGAGTTTAAACAATGGCAATCAAAAATTGGCGATGGAAAATATTCCAACAAATTTTAAATGGACAATGATATAACTTTACTTCCAACAGAATTATTATCAACCAATGATACAATTATGGAAATTTATGGAGATTGTTTTGATAAAAATAATGTCAGTAAACTTTGCAAAAGAGTAATTTTAGCGCCGAAAAATAATGATGCACTTAAAATTAATAATAACATTTTGCATATGACACAAGGCGATAGAAGAGAGTATCTAAGTGTACATTTATGCAAAGATGATAATAACCAATAGAATTTTTAAATTCACTCACGCCGAATGTTTACCGCCTAATAAGTTTAAAAATAGGTGTGTGATAATTTTGTTAAGAAATGATAGGCTTTGTAATGGTACTCGATTAATAGTAAGGAAAATGATGCAATTCTGTATAAGGCAGAAATAATTAGCCGTAAACAATTTTAATACTACGGATTGATTTGATATTTTCAAAGGATAAAATTCCTTTTGACATGACAAAACGACAGTTTTTAGTACGATTAGGATATGTCATGACAATCAACAAATCACAAGACAAAAATTTAACAAAGTTGGTGTCTATTTACTACATTCAGTTTATAGTCATGGTCAGTTATATGTAGCATTATCCAGGGTAACGTTAAAAAAAAATTCAACAATTTTACTTTCAAAAAATTCAAGTTTCGAAGATAAAAGTAAAAATAATGATGATTAAAATAAAACGCATACTAAAAATATAGTATATCATGAAATATTAAATAAATAATAAACTAATAAAATATGTCAGTTATTGAGAAAAGATGTGAATGGCTTCACGGCACAAAGGTACATTAAGCACTTTAATATAATAGTAGATATTTGTATTTATTGAATTGAAAATTCGAAAACCCAATATAGAAATAAATAGTGTCGCGGTCGCCGCAGGCTTCTCAAACTCGCCTTCGTGGCGCTACCGCGCCACTTGATTCGAAACTTCTACATGTTCTCTAGTTGATTGTCTACAAAGAAATGGACAGGCGCTAGTCAAAGTCGCCACTAAAAAAAAGTAATCCGCGTTAACGTAAAAAGTGCAATTTACGAGATCTTTAAAACACGCACCCGGTATAAATAATTTTAATTATTTCGGTTGTAACTATTTACTTACCTTCAACAAAAATAAAAAAGTCAATTTGTTCCTAAAATAGCCCTTTATGACAAGGAATGGTCCCGATTCGATGTTTCGTAAAATATTTAATTCGCAAAAAAGTGAAATTTTCAATCCTCGTGAAATAACTTTTTACACTTTTGTAATCTACATTTTCTTAGTAATAGTTGTACATAATTATAACAGAAGACTATTAATAAATCCACTATTAATTTTATATCATAAATCCTCTGCTTTACCTCATTTCTTATTATGGTAGCAGAGCGTGGTTCTGTTCTTATCTTTTACATTGACTCTTTAGTCACGTAGAGATAATAAAAGTAAAGTTAAAAACCACGTGGCGAGATAAAAGTTTTTGGAACAAGTAATAAAGAAAAAATATAAGCAAAATTAAATGCTTGAAGTATTCGACTAACGATAACAAGAAAAAGTTTTGTGAAAAGTCGTAAGAAAGAAGTGATGCAAGCAGATTAAAATTTATACTTGAAACACGTGGTCTAGTGCTAGCATAGAGCACTTGAGTTTATGGGTAACAAAAAAAAAACACCGGAAACAAAAAAAGTTATAAAAACTGAAAAGCAAGATTCCAAACACGAAGGACCGTTCGAGAATAAAGAAGACAATAAGGAGAAGAAAGATGTTTCCATACCGGTGTTCGATGGTGAGGATTATTCTATGCGGAAAAAAAGAATTACGATGTTCTTAAAAATGAAAAAGTGTCAAGAAGTGATAACTAGAGAAAAAGACGCAATGAAAAATAAAGAGTCATAGGATGATCAAGATTTGAAAGCTATAAATATTATATATAGCTCGATGTCAAATAAACAATTAAAATTCGTTTGCGAAGAGACAACAGCGTTTGGAATTATTAAGAAACTAGGTAAGATATATTTAAAAGAATCTACAGCACTGCAAATAGTGTGTAGAAATTAATTAGAAAAGTTAAAATTAGAAAAATATAGTGATTCAACAGTGTTTTTTAGTGATTACGAAAAACACGTAAATGAGTTAAAATAGACTGGAGCAAAAATCAGCAAGAAAAAAAATTAAACTATGTGCTAAACACGTTGCCAAGCCAATTTAGTTATATTGGTGACTTGATCGATACATTAAAGGAAGAAGATCAAACAGTAGCTTATGTGAAGAATAAGATCCAAATTGCTGAAATAAAAAATAATAACGACCATGATGATAGAAGAACAAATGTTTTTGCAGCAAAGAAAATCCAAAAGGAAAACTGCTTTAAGTGTGGAAAAGCAGGGCATTTTGTAAGAGAGTGCGAAGATGGCAGCCAAGCGGGACACAAAGGCGGAACATCGCGAGGCTCAACACGTGGTAACAACCGCGGCAGATAAGGAAGAGGAAACTACACCAGAGGGCGTGGAAACTTCCGTCAGCCACAACAGCAGCAGCAAGGAGTCAGCACAGGCCAACAAAGCGGATCAGTTACGAGCGTGTGGGTAGCTACAGCGCACGGAGCGCAAAATATAGGTAAAAACAGGTTGGTTAACGAAATTGAATGGTTGCTTGATAGTGGTTGTACGGACCATATTAAAAATTATGAGTTCTGAAAAATGTGTAGAATTAAAGAAACCGGTAGGTATTTACTTAGGTGATAATAGTTCGTTACAAGCAACAAAAATCGGAAATTTTTTAGTTTATTTCGATGTTTTTGGAACAAGTAATAAAGTAAATCTATGTAACGTATTCTACGTTACAGAAATTAAATCAAATTTACTAAGTATTGCTAAACTAACTGATAATTATACTATTGTTTCAAAAAGAAATTTTTCTAAGATTATTGATAACAGTGATCAGGTTATAGTTGTAGCGTACAGAAAAATAGAGTGCTTAAAATAAAAGGTAAATTAAAATATTCTGACATTGAAAAAGATACATCTAAAAATTAATTTTGTCCTACTCTGACTCTCGAGTTAAGTAGAGGAAAAGGGTGGAATTTTAAAAGTGAGAATTGTGTAAAAAATGCCGAGCAAAATATTAACATACAAGCAGAGTCAGTTCACTCTTAACGTCCCTCGGTTGATGTTAGGTATAAATGTTCATAGCTCCAAGGAAAATTTAAAGAAAATGATATTGTAATGATATGCACAAAAAATTAAAAAGTTGCGCGAGTTTGCTTATTTTTCTGTGCATGTTAATAACATAATGTGTAATGAGTTACAAATGTAATATAATAGTATGTATGTATGTCAATCCAAACGAAATTACATATTAAAAATAAAGTGAGATTATAATCAAAATAAGTCGAGTTTATAACAATATTTTTGCAAACATAATATAACACAAACGCAAAATTGTTATGTTCAATGATGGACTCAGTTTAATATTTATGAAACAGGCATGGTTAGATACGTAGTAAGTACACAAGAATAGTCTGTATCTGATCAATATATTATTTAAGTTTTTAGTTAGCAATTATTTGATTCAGAACTTAATTCATCCTAACAATTCTGTGTTTAATATATTTTGAATAAAATAATATTGTAATATTACTATAATATTTTATAACTTATATTATTTAATATACTATAATTTACTTTATTCGATTGATCATATTTCTTTTAAGATCTGTAATTTTGTTTCAATCGAAATTATTATGTTACATACTATTATTGACATGCACTGTAATATAGAATAAATCAAACTCGGCTTACCGTTTACTTTTGTTAAAAGTTAATATTTATGAGACATTACATTTTTTTTCAATCAAACTTATTAGAAGTATCTGAAATATGGTCTAGAAATAAAATGTATATCTTATAAACAGTTTTAATTACAAAAAAAAACACAGTTAATGGACTCGACATTGACAATTTTTGAATCATAATAGATTTTATGTGATCGAACTATGTAAAAAATGTAGTTCGATGAATGAAAAAAAAATTACATTAATTGAAGTTTTTCATTAAGTTATTTTTTATATATTGCAACTGCAGTAAATTCTTAAATTTTCAGTTTGCTGGCTCCGCCTCAATCAGTTACATCAGTGACGCACTATTATATTATTTGCACGAAAAAGATATGAGAGGCTTCTCATGTTGCTAATATATGTATATCTAAAAAAACTAAACCATACATTGTAAATTACAATTAATAAACAAACGCATTTAGCGATAATCTATTGTACTCATTTCATTGTCCCGATATTTTTGCAGCAATCGTGAACTTAACACCTCTGGAAGAACAAAACCATCGACTCTCATATGTAACATGGAAGGCAGTGTAAGTTAGATATATTTTTATACATATTTCTGATATTCATAAATGCAATCTGCGCATTCGTACCAATAGATTTATTTAGATTTATATGTTCTTAATTGCTGTACATTATGCTGTACATATGGACTTAAGAGAAAGCAGATTAGAATATATGTTGTGTAAGTGTGATAGTGTGAAATGGAATATAGTGAAATGAGATGAATGAGTGTGTATGTTTGCGTCATGATTGCGTGTTTTCCAGTTCAAAGAAATATGTTTCAGCTGCTTGTGTAAAGTGTAATATGGATAGTGTGTCGCGAAGGTGAGATGGAAGGCTGTTCCAGAGGTAGGAAGCACTGATGAAAACTGAATTCGTCAGCGTCTCCGTCTTGAAGGACGGGATATCCAAGGGGGTCACCTCACCTCTCACAGGCCTGAGCGCAACGTGGAAATCAAAATAGGCTAATATGTAGGTAGGCACTGAAGTGTTGAAGATTTTTCTTAGAAAACAGGCCATGAAGTATTTCCTACGCCCGGTGGTGGTAAGCCATTGCAACTCACGCCTGTAAGGGGAGATGTGCTCGTCCCTCCTTACACCGTAGATATAACGGTTCCCCGTGTTGATAAGTCTCTGTAGTTTCAGGTCCAATTTTTGTGTCAGGTCGCAGTAAGCCAGTGCACAATAGTCGATGGTGGGAAACAGAAGTGCTTGCACTAGATGTTGGCGCAATCTTAGGTTAGTGCTCTTCCGAAATAAGTAGAGTCGGTACATTAAAGTGTAAGCACGTTTACATAATTGTGTAACGTGCTCTTCCTACGTAAGTTTGGAGTCTAGCACCAACCCCAGATTGCGCACAGATGATTTATAGTCGACCCGGGCACCCCCTATATTTATAAAGGTGTTAGCAGTAGAAGGTAGTGCATTTATATAGTAGGGGGAACCCAGGACGATAGCCTTAGTCTTAAGGACATTCAGTTTAAGTCTATTTAGTGCAGCTCAGCCCATTATTCTTTCGGCGTTAGCATTCATCCTAACAGAACAGGAATCGAGCTCCTTGAGGTAGCATTGGCTGTAAATCTGCAGGTCATCCACGTAGATTAGATGGGACACATCTGAATCTAGGCAGAAGACGATGTCATTGATGTACAACGCGAACAACAGGGGGCCTAAAACTGACCCCTGCGGGACACCGTTGTTTAATGGTAAAAAGGTGGAGAGTTCGTTGTTTTCACTAATGACGGCCTGTTCTCTTCCCGAGAGGTAAGATGCATGCCAGCGGATAACCTTTTTAGAAAAGCCGAAAGAGGATAGCTTTCCGAGTAGCCTGACGTGACACACAGTATCAACCGCCTTGCTAAAATCAAAAAGAAGTAGCAGAGTGACTTTCTTCCTGTCTATCCCAAGCCTGACATCATCAGTTAGCTTAATTAAGCCAGACTGCGTGCTGTGGCTAGTACGAAAGCCCGTTTGGAAATTGTCAAGGTAAAGTCTTGTTTCAAAATACTTAGAGATTTGCTTGTGCACCAGCCACTCCAGCACCTTGGACAAGAAACAGAGTAAAGAGATCGGACGGTAATCAGTCAAAGCTGTTGGAGAGTTGACTTTGTTTAGTGTTATTACGAGCGACGACTTTCAGGCGGAGGGGAAGCGTGCCTCGTCCAAAGACGGGTTGAATATTTGACATAGAAGAGGAGCGAGTACTGGCAGTGCTTTGGAGATTACAACCTGTGGGATGCCACCGCTTCCCCTGGCCTAGGTGTTAAAGTGTGATACAGCAGCCAACACATCCGACTCTGTGATAGCCCTGAAGATGAAGTGTTCAGGGAGGTCCAGACTCTCCGGGGTTCGCAGATACTCCTCAACAGATGAAGCTTGAGGGTCATTAGAGATGGGACTGAAGTGTGTGTTGAGAGCATCTGAAGAGAACCGAGTAGGTGAAGAAGATTTAGAGGTAGTAATGCCAAGATTTTCAAGCTCTCTCCAGATCTCTACAACGTTAGTCAAGGTAGACAAGCGTGAATAGTAGTAATTCAGCCTAGCCTTCTTAATCTGTTTATGAGCGTCGTCCCTTGCGATTCTATACAAGAATAGATCCCAAGGTAATCGACTTTTGCGAAAGCGCCTGTAGAGTCTGTTTCTTCAAAAGGTCACGAAGAGCCGCGGTGAACCACGGGTGACATTTACGTCCTGGTGTCACAGTCTTTAATGGGGCGAAATAATTTATGGCGTTCGTTAGATTAGCATTCTGAATGTTAATGCATTCGTCAAGTGATGGCATGGTGAAGGATGACCAGTCACATGCGCTAAGGAAGTCCCTTAACTTCTCAGCACAGATTCCTTTGTAGTTTCTGCAAGAGTATGAGCAGGTACATGGCGTGGAATCTGTACGTCGAGTGTGGTCGTGATAAGGTCATGTCCGTTGAATGAAAGGAGTGTCTGTCTTCCAGTGTAAGAGCAGTCGATCCTGCTCATCAATTAGGCATAGGTCAAGCCAGGTGTCAGAGTCTTGTCTGTGATAGGTTGCACTATATGGCACTGAGGTAAGAGAGTTCTTATCGATGAAGGCCCTGATGAAATTGGCGTCTTCAGATAAGGAAAGTTAGTCGGCAATAAAGTCACCCTTGATGACCTTCGTGGAGTAGTTATGCATATGCGTTGTTAATTGCTCAATGAAGTTAGATCCCTGGATAAAGGGTGAGTGAGAGGGCGATACACAATCCTCACGAAGATGGGCGATACTCCCTTAGCTGAGATCTCACAGAAAAGATACTCCGGCTGACCCGGCTTGATGACGAGATAACGCTGGCTGTCAATGAATGATGAATGTAGAGGGCCACACCTCCACCGTTCCTGTTTCTGTCCCATCTGTACATAATGTAATCATCTAGTAAAGGGATGGATGCTATCTTGTCGCTTAGCCAGGCCTCAGTTACAGCTATTACGTGAAAGGGGGAATGAGTGGACAAGAAGAGCCTGACCATCTTAATGTGACCCGTAAAGGAATTCGCATTGAAATGGCAGACTCTTAGACCCTCAGACAGAGACGTTTTAGAGGCAGATGTGGATAAGTTAGATGATTTAGATTGTGGTTTTGGTGGGATGATAGGAGTGTGTCTTAGTGTGTGATGTCTATGTTGGCTGTTGGCGGCGTACAGGCTAAAAAAGCCTCAAGTTCAGCATAAGTAGAGACATGATGGTAGCCCCTTCGCTGTCCTCGCCGGAACGGATGTAGATCCTCCCGTCCCTCACGAAGGAGCGGCATCTCCTTCTCTTCTTTGCCTCCAGCCTGGCCTTGATGCGCAGCTTGTAGATGTCTGGAGGAAGTAGCTCTTTGATGTTAACAAGTCCCTGATGGTCTGGGCAGAGAGTTCTCGCTTCCTCCAGTAGGGCAGCATCCAATTCACCAGTGTGAAGCTTGCGTTTCCTGGCTTTGGCCACGATGATGTAGCTGGGAAAGTGGTTTCGATTCCTCAGTCTGCCCTGAACTTTAGAAGTAGCCAGTTCAGAAAAATTATAATTATTTTGTACGATAATATTCATATACATATCTGATATTTATCAATGCAGTCCGCGCATACGCACCAATATGTATAGATAGCCAGGAAAATTGTTTTGATTGCTCAGTCTGCTCTGGCCTTTGAAATTTGAAGATCTTCAATTTTTATTTCACTCTGTATTGTCATATTAGCTTTGGTCTTGGATATAGTTTTTCATTTGAACTATTTGTGCTACAAACTTGTTGTGACTGTCGATTTTAAGGTTATAAATTTCAAGATCCAAAACTGTTGAGGCCCAAAAATTTTAAGGGGACACAACACCTTTAAACCCTGAAAAAAAGAATTTTAAGAAAAATACATAAAATTTAAGTAAACTATTTAAAATTTTATATAGATATATTTAGCATAAATACCTTTAATTTGACCATGTTAAAACCTTCATTATTCCTGCAGGCCCATTGTGGTACTCGGTGCAAGGATTTGTTAACTTTTTCACTGTCGGTAGGATTCCAAGTGAACGAATGGTTCTTTTGGGCTCACACTCAAGGAGAATACTTTGTACACTTGTAGTTTTAGTATGAATGCAGAGATTTCAATTTGAATGCTTAGAAATGATTTAGCGATAAAAAACTGATTTTTTTTTCAGCTTATTCTGGCACCTTTTTGTGTATAAAACATTTTCTAAGCATTCAAATTGAAATCCCTGCATTCATACTAAAACTACAAGTGTACAAAGTATCCTCCTTGAGTTTGAGCCCAAAAGAACCATTCGTTCACTTGGAATCCTACCGACAGTAAGCTGAAATCAGTAAAAATAACATTTGGAGAAAATCAACTTTAAAGTTTATGATTATTGTTGAAAGTGTAACTTAAATTAGTGCTTACCAAATCCTTTGGGACCAAGTTTTCTATGTTCCACACACATAGACCTTGTCTATCAGCAATTATGAGGTATATTCACTTATACCTCTGGGTTCTGTACGGCTTTTCTTACCTGCAACCAAAAAAAGGCATTTCATGAATTTTTATAAATATGTGATAAAAAGGTTATTTTATCCTTGATAATGATAACACTTTATACTTATCTTTTCTTTTCGTTACTGTGTTGAACCTACAAGTTGAAACTGATAGAAAATTACCAGTCTAACCTCCACATGTTTGAACCGGGTGCTGCAGTCTCTGTAGCGGCTTTTTCTTCTATCACTGCAGTCTTCATGGTGTCCTTGGCCACTTCTTCACATACTTTACTGAATTGTTAGTTGATTGAAACATATGCGGACTAAGCCATGGGTTTTAAGCAGTCCATCAATCCACAAAATGTTGATAGACCAGCGTGTCCAAGTTCTAAAGCACGAAATGTAACCACTGCGCTTCTGTTGTTCACCCAAGCATGGTTCTTGACGCAAACTTTTCTGCATGAGTTAATAGCTGCTAGCTGACCACACTCAATGCACTACTTTAATCTTGAATCCTAATCCTTGAGCTTTGGATTCGCGAAGTTGAACTTTGTCATGGCATTGATTACAAATCAAAAGTTCCTTGAGCGCAAGAAATAGAATGTTCATATTCGGGGTGTGCGAGTACCCGAAAAACTCGAGTCGGGTTGAGCCGAGTTTTTTTCCGAGTTCAAGTTGAGTACTCGAAAAAGATGTGTACCCGAACTTATCGAGGTACACGAATTTTTCGATCTACTCGAGTACTTGATCTACTCTACTCTTTCCGAATTACTCGAAAAACTTAAGTAGATCGAAATTTTCGAGTTACTCGCAATTATTGGGCCTTGAATAATTAGATGGATGTTATATCATTAAATATAGTAAAATTATAACTTCTCAATGTATTATGAGGCATATGATTCAATAAATGTGAATTTTGAGTAGTTTACAAAAATTTTCTATCACTCGGCAATATGGTAAAAATTTGAACTTTGTTGTTAAAAGACATAAGTGAATAAAAAAAATACTGGTGGATTCTGCATGTGAAAAGGATAAAAAAGGCATCTACGTTTTTGTTGTAAGCCTAATAGTTGTTGAATTAAAAATATAAATAAACTTCATTTTTTCAATATTAAGTTATTTTCAATTTAAAAACTTAGGTTTACAAAATAATTATAGATACCTTTTTTTATCATTTTATAGCACAGTGCGGTTAAAATCCGTTGTTAAGTCACGCCTATCTGCGACTAAAGTAGTCCTTTTTTGCACCGTGTTTATCACACTCGCTGCACTCGTGCGCTAACCTCACGGTGCAAATAAGGACTACTTTAGTCACGAATAGGCGAGACTTGCGGATTTTAGCAGTCTGTGCTATGACATTTTATACGATACTCTTGACTTAAATGGTTCAGTTTTACACGGCGCTTAGTGCCCTCGCTACGCTCGGGTGCTAACTGCGCCGTGTAAAAAATAACCATTTAAGTCACACGTATCGTAATGTACTATTTACATGCAGAATCAGCCAGTATTATTTGGTCGCCAGGTCCATTTTGAACCCAGTTAATGTATGTACATCGCACGGGGACGCATCGGGCATGCTCTTGTCTCTTGTTCAATATATTATGTACATTGTATATAATATATTGAACACGGCTTGCCGGTTATATTTCCGGCCCTAAAAAGTGTATTTTAAAGCGCGAACGAAAATGTCAAACAAGTCTCCCTATAGTAACCTACACTGTAAATAGTACATTACGATACTAGTGGCATAAGTCGTACTTTACGGCACGGCGTATATAAGCGCCCAAGCGTAGCGAGTGCGCTTAACGTCGTGTCATGAAGATCGACTTATGACTTATGACGCGTGTATCGTACGATATTTTATAGCACTGACTAGCATAAATCCGCTGTCACGCCTATCCGTGGCATTAGCAGTCCATTTTTGCTCCGTGAAATCAGATATGCACGGTGCAATAAAGGACTACTTATGCCACGGATAGGCGTGACATAAGTGCGGATTTATGCCACGCAGTGCTATGAAATGATTTTTTAAAATCACTAAAATATAGTAAAATTACATGAAGTTCCAACCCCATGTATAGCAATTTTACTAATCTCAGCTACGTAAAATTACAAAAATCTAGCAATTTTACTTTTCTTGTATGAAAAATTGCTCCACCCAGCGTGGGTCGGATTAGTTTACTACTTTTAGCGTAGTAATTTTACAGGAGTCAGATTCTCGCGTTCAGTGTGAAAATACTACCGCCGTTATAGAATTACAGCGCGCAAAATAGTAAAATTACTATACATATACCGTTGTGAATTTACTTATACTGTTGTAAATGTACTGTGCTGGGCGTAGAACGGATTAGCTTACTACCAGGTTAGTAATATTACGACAAAATTTTTTACAGTGTAACCCTGAAAATAGGCCGTCAAATAAGAACAGTGCGTTTTTTGCGACTTTTATATAGGACTTGACCACGACCAGCTTAACCTGTAAGTTTATTGCTTGGTTTATATATACGAACGAAAAGAAATTCGCCTGTATAAGGTTTATGAGCTCTCACTTTCATTGGTTTACTGAGGCTGTCTTAAAGCCATGCGTAAATATAATTATAAAATTTCGAGTAGCTTGATAAATATATGATAAAAAAATAATCTCGAGTAGCGCAAGAAACTCAAAAGATTCGAGTAACCCGAAAAATTCGAGCAGCTCGGAAAATTCGAGTAGCTCGGAAAATTCAAGTAGTTTGAAATATTCGAGTAACTAGACTCGACCCGGTACTCGACTCGAGCTCGTCGAGTCGAGTTTTTTGATCGAGTAACCCGACTTTTCGAGTACTCGCACACCCCTAGTTGATATCATTTAATCTATTCCTTGATTGATCGAAGTTCGTAAAATCGACTCAAACGAAAATGTTGCGGATATACTTACTAAAGCACTATGTACAAAAAGGTTTGTAAAATATAGGGAATTGTTAAGTGTACAACCATAATATACAAACAAATGTAAGGTTGAGATAAAGTATACATTTGTACTGTATAGTCTGCGCGCTAGAATGAGTAAGCGCGCTAACGAGTGTGTGAGGGGATGCACACATGTAAGCCTCACTTCTCCGCGGTGCAGAGGGCAAGACGTACGCGGACGTTCTACTTTCTATGCGACAGAGAGTGAATTTGACGGACAGTAAAGTAGACATACGAGCTGTTCGTAAGATCAAAGACGGTTCTGTATTGCTACAGCTTGACAAAGAACAGGAGCGATAGGTTTTCCAACAGACGTTACAAAACGTACTGGGACAGACTGCCACAGTGAGGGACATGACTTCCAAGGTGACACTGGAATTCATGGACCTGGACTGCGTCACAACAGTACAAGACGTCGCGGACGCGATCAACCGCTGAAAAGCCCTAGCTGTCTGTGAGTTTGACGCGAGGAGGCAACGGATCTACTTTACTAGGCTCCGCGTTCCGAGGTGCTACAGGTGCCTTGGCTATGGACACGTGAGGGTTGACTCCAAAGAACCGGACAGACAAGACTGCTGCTGGAAATGCGGCCGAAAGGGGCATGTAGGCAAGGCGTGCACAAGCGCGTCTTCCTGCTTCCTCTGCGCGGGGCGAGCCAACCAAGATCTGGCACACGTGCCTGGCACGGCCTCGTGCGCAGCATTTAAGGCAGCCCTGACTGAATACAGGACGAAACAGACAAAATGGACCTGACAATACTCCAATGCAAGCTGAACGGGATCAGCTTGGCACATTCGCTGCTCCCACAAATTATGGCGGAAACGGACGCGGACGTACTCGTGATAAGCGAGCAGTACAGAAACCTCTCCGAGCCATCGTGGATCGCTAGCAGCTCGAACACGGCGGCGGTGTGGGTGCGAGGGGTGAACGCGGCGCGGACTATAGACAGTGGGGCCGGAGAAGACTATGCTTGGGCAAGGGTGGGCTCTGTCACTATTGTCAGTGTCTACCTTTCTCCGAACAATAGCGCGCGCGAATACGAAGACAAGCTAAAAGTCCTGGAAGACGTCGTCAGAGACCTTACTGGCGATGTAATCGTGGCGGGCGATTTTAACGCAAGAACGATCGAATGGGGGATGCCTACGATGAACAGACGAGGACGACTGATTCTACAAATGGCCGCCCGACTAGAATTGGAAGTCATAAATGACGGAAACGTGACCACCTACAGATGACCCGGCTTTGGTAATTCTATACCAGATATAACCCTAGCCACGGACAGGATGTTGACAAGGCTGAGGGGATGGAGAGTGATCGAGGACTACACAGCCAGTGATCACCAGTACATCGTCTTCAACCTGACTAATGATGCCGCGTCGAGGCAAAGACAGACCATGCGGATAACACGATGGGACATTGGATAAACAGGGACGAAATCAAGAGGCAACTGCGGAACGTAGCAATACCTTCTGCGGATCTATCTCAAGGACGGGCGGATCGAGCCGCGGCTGAACGGAATGCTAATGATCTAGAAAAGTATCTGCAGGGCATCTGCGAGGCCGCGATGCCACGGAAACGATACAGACAGGACAGAAGGCAGACCTACTGGTGGACGCAAGAAATTGCCGAAATCAGAAAAGAATGCCTTCGACTCCGCAGACTAGCGGGAAGGGAACGGGACCCGGACGAAAGAGAGGCTATCTCGCGGGAATCTCGTTGGAGACGACTGGAAGACGAAGTAGAGTCAGACCCCTGAGGGGAAGGCTACAAGATAGTGACTCGCAAACTTGGCGCCTGGAATCCCCCCGAGACGAAGGACGCGGACATAATGGAGAGGACTGTCCACGATCTCTTTCCTACTCACCAGGACAGAACGGACGATACGGACATGGACAACGCAATGGAATGTCCACTTTTCACGGTGGCGGAGCTTGAGAGTGCTGCAGTCAACCTGAAGCATCGAAAGGCTCCGGGACCTGACGGCGTGCCTGGGGAGCTGCTACAGATCATCGTAGCTGAACAGCCCGATGCGCTGTTGAGGCTCTACAACGGCTGCCCGACGGCGGGAGTGTTTGGTGGGCCTTGGAAGGGCGCTCGGCTGGTCCTCATTGCCAAAGGTAAGGGGGACCCTGCTTTGTCGTCCTCCTATAGGCCTCTAAGCCTCCTGAAGACGCCGGGTAAATTGTACGAACTACTGCTACGACAGAGACTGTTGCAAGTGGTGGAATCCGCCGGAGACCTCTCGGACCGACAGCACAGATTTAGACGAGGATACTCAACAATAGGAGCTATAACACACGTAGTACAGATTGTAGACAAGACAAACGATATATGTCACGGAGCCAGACCACTGGTACTCTTGGCAATGCTGGACGTACGGAACGCTTTCAATTCTGCGAGGTGGACGGACATTCTGGAGGCGTTGGAAACAACCTTTGTAAAAGACTATTTACGGGACCGGTACCTGACGTATGAGACATCGGACGGTACTCGACGAAGAAAGTTGACAGCAGGAGTAGCACAGGGCTTAATCCTGGATTCTGACTTCTGGAATATACTGTACGACGGACTGTTAAGACTAGATATGCCGGACGACACGTGCTTCATCGCATACGCGGACGACGCACAGTGGGCCAGAAAATAAAAAAAGGGATCACGGGCTGTCTTCACTCGAAGAGATGCTTGAAAAAAAATTCAAGGGTAGGAAAATCTTCGTCAGAATGCCTAGTTTCCGAATTCGTTTACCCGAAACCCGCGGACATCTATATTTTTTGTCCCACCTCAAAACCTAACCTCATTATTAGAATGTCCTTTTTCGATTTTACCGATAATAAGTTAGATCGTTGTATTTTACATTTTTAACCATAATAAATGAGATGTGGGTACAGTATTTACTAGCGTGCACTTATATACTATATATAACAAAAATATATATATATGTATATATAAGTCGTTCATGGTCAAATCAAAGATCAAAAATTTGTTGCGTCTTCAACCTACGGTAAATATGTTCCAGAAACAGTTTCCAGTGCACCTGAATTTTTTCAGATTTTTAAATTACTTTTTACCAAAATGGTAGGGAGCCAAAGATGTCAATTTTGGCAATAATTGGGGTTTCAGCACTAATTAATTAATTCATAGCTCTTCAGGGAAGCATTTTTCACTATAAACATAAATATACGTTTTTTGTACAATTTTCTGATTTTTTTAATAAAAGTACCCTTAAAGTCATATATGTATATTTATTTATACAACGTAAGGGTGTAAAGATGTGCATGTGTAATAAATAAATAAATAAATGCATACACACACACGTGTGTCTATGCACCCATGTATATACAATTTATATATACTTTTATACATATACATACATACATATATACATATATCAACTTGATAATTATAATAACAAAAAAAACATGATGATGATGTTTGTAACTGTATTTTTAATAATAATCGTTTATAACTAAAATTATCAAATTGATTTGATATTTTCACTAAGTATTTATTTTTCTTAGAGTATAATTCCTAGTTTTTATTTTTTGCGCACAGTAGATGTCAAAAGTACATTTTTTTTTTATAAATAAGTCCTCGTAGTTTAATTTTGTCTGATGAAAACTCATTTCAAATTTATTCTGATTAAAAAAAATCATTGTGCGCATTACATTATGTAATAAAAATATTGTATAATATAATATAAAACTTATTATTTGATTTATCAAAACAATATTAATACAAGTTATGATATTTTTGTAACTGTGCTTTCATTAATAATAATCGTTTATAGCTTCGTTTAGAACTACCGTTATTAAATTATTTTATTATTTTTTGCAGAAAGTATTTCATTTAGCTTAGAGTAGGATATTCCTGGATGTTATTTATTAATGCGCGGTAAAAGTCAAAAGTACATAGTTTTATGTTTTTAAATCAATCCTCGTAGTTTAGTTTTGCCTGATGAAAACTCATTTCAAATTCATTCTTGGTTAAGAACGATTGTTTGCGATCATAAACAGTATTTTGAAAATGCGTTCATTTAATATAAAACGCCAAGAAATTTTTTTAATTTTAAAAGATAATTATATTGGATAATTAAATTGGAATGATGTCAGAGGAGGCACAAGAAAGCAACCACAAACTTATAAAACGCTTCAGAGATAGATTTTCAAGGAAAACTTCTCGGTATATAATTCAAATCATTTATAATTTTAAGTATTCTACAGCTTTTTTAGATAAGTATTAAAGTAAATTTTTATTGTTTCTTTTGCATTAGGGTAAATACAAACACAGACATGTTCAAAAGGTTTTATAACGTGGTCAAGGCCAACATCTCATAAAAAACACAAATGCTTATCTGAAGATATGGAAAATTTAATTATTATACCATCACATACTCAAGATATGGATTCTGATTCTCATGAATCAGAAGATGAATTAAGATATGAATCAGAAGATGAGTCAGAATATGAATCAGAACATGAATCCGAAAGTTGACCAGAAGGTAGATAAAAAATAGATCCTAAGAATTCAAAAGATACAATGTAGGTTACTGTTGCCTACAGAACATCATGTACCATATTATTTTCGTTATTGTAGTTAAAATTTAAAACTTTATTTTATTATATGAATGTTATACTTGTACAATTTTGAAATGTCCTTCATTCATTAATAATTTCCTAACCAATAATATATCATATATTGCATTAGATCTAGCCTAAGATCATATATAGGAACATTTATCTTCAACAGCGAATTTATAAAACAATTCACACAAGATCTTATGTAAGATCTGGTTACCATCGCAGAAAAAGTTTCTTTTCAATATTTTACTCAAAATCTTATGTAAGATCTTATGTCAGTTTGTGATTCAAAATAATTGATAAAATCATGGATATAATCTTAAGCAATATCTGCTTTAAGGTCTTGAGTAAGTCCTTACGTAAAATGTTAAGAACATATAACATATGATTATTCAATAGTGTATAAATCTTAAAACGTCGGAAAAATTTAATTACGAAAAAATTTGTACTTATTCAAAGGGTTTAAACTCTGAATTATTAAGAAAGTAAACAATATTTGATATATATATATATATATATGGGTGTTTCTCTGTAAAATCGAAGATATTAAAATTTTTATTTTTGCCTAAACTGTATATACATGTTCTATATGTTGTACCTGACTCCCAAAAAAATTTTAGCGCGATCCCTTCATTTGGCTTCCGGTTCTGGCTGATTAAAGTTTAGGTTTGAAGAAATTTTCGCATTTTTCTACCTATTTTCAATGATTTGTAGCTCATAAGGGATGCATTTTTAACTAAAACTACCAGATACTGTATTGAGGTTGTCGGAGTCCGGATCAAACATTTAGGTTTTCATATTTTATGGTTTAAAATGAAAATAAGGTAGCCTCAACACACACACACACATATATATGGCTTTAAGGGTACTTTTATTAAAAAATTCAGAAAATTTTACAAAAAAAGTATATTTATGTTTATAGTGAAAAATGCTTCCCTGAAGAGCTATGAATTAATTAATTAGTGCTAAAAACCCAATTATTGCCAAAATTGACGTCTTTGGCTCCCTACCATTTTGGTAAAAAGTAATTTAAAAATCTGAAAAAATTCAGGTGCACTGGAAACTGTTTCTGGAACATAAACACCGTAGGTCGAAGAAGCAACAAATTTTTGATCTTTGATTTGACCATGAACGACTTATATATACATATATATATATTTTTGTTATATATAGTATATAAGTGCACGCTAGTAAATACTGTACCCACATCTCATTTATTATGGTTAAAAATGTAAAATACAACGATCTAACTTATTATCGGTAAAATCGAAAAAGGACATTTTAAAAATGAGGTCAGGTTTTGAGGTGGGACAAAAAATATAGACATCCGCGGGTATCGGGGGAAACGGATTCGGAAACAAGGCATTCTGACGAAGATTTTCCTACCCTTGAATTTTTTTTTCAAGCATTTCTTCGAGTGAAGACAGCCCGTGATCACTTTTTTGATTTTCTGGCCCACTGTGCGACGTGGCGGCTTTAATAACTGCTCGGAACACTCACCTGGCGCAGCTAAAACTGAATCAGGTAATGAGACGCGTAAGCACATGGATGACGGATCACGGACTCCAACTGGCGCTACAAAAGACTGAGGTACTGCTACTGACAAGGAAACGTATAGACACAATTATATCTATGAATGTGGAGACGGAACATACGATTACCAGAAATGAAGTAAAGTATCTGGGGGTGACTCTAGATACGAAACTGACTTTTTGGGCACGCATGTGGCGGTTAGCGCTGGGCAGCATCAGCGCCGGCGCAAACAGACGCTCTAGCCCAGGCCCGACTTCTCGTAACGAGTCTAGCCGTCATCGAGCTGAGAGCGCCACCAGGCCGACACCACACTGAGGCGAGCAGGTAGCGCGCACCTGTTCGTCATTCTGGGCTCGGCCGCCGAACATGCTTGTCGCATTATAATCTTTAGTTCATAAGTCGTTGTAAATAAAAGTTCACTTTCTCGATTCGCAAATTCGCTTAAGAAGTCTTTTCTACCCGGCTCTACCTTCCTCTACGCGCGCCAAATATAATAATAGGAATTCAAGTTTCCAAAGTGGTGACCCCGAACTCAAACTCGCACACGGAGCAGAAGGGCGGCGTCAACATCTCAACCGACGCTACGCCGCAGAGCCAACGGCTTTTCACGTTCAAATCAAACGCGACGCAACGCATCGCGAGCAAAATCCAACGCTCGCGTTTGGCGGCCAGCCAATTTCTCTCTCGGCATTCTGCGCAGAGCCACGAGAGAAAGTTTTAAGCATTCGACTACATCGCCCTGTAGCAGCCTCTCTGCAGGCCGACGGCGGCATTTCTTGTTTTTATTTTCCTCCGACGGCGCAACTAGGCCTATTAAAGCCACCGCACCGCCGCGAGGGACATCGGAGCAGCAGTCTCCTTTTTATTTTGCGGAGAGCGCGGTGGCAACACCGTCAGCAGCACCAGGCGACCCTTTCGGCGTTCACTGCAGCAGCAGCGGCATCAACAGGGAGTCTACCTCCGGCCTCTCTACAGCCGGAGTGTCCGCGGCGCGGCTCCGTCAGCCGTCTCCCTGTCAGCGAGAGCAGCAGCAACATCATCGCCGTAGACGCACGCCAACTCCGATCCAGCGACCCTGTCAACTCGCCGCTATACTCGCTCCCGGTGCCTGGCTGCCAGTTTCACCAACATCACCAGGTTTATAACATCAACACAACAGGTATTGCTCTTTCGCGGCCTTGAGTCGCTCTTTCTTTCAAGCGCCGCGTAATACCTGTTGCACGCCGCCGATGCCGTGCTCCGAGTCGGCAAGCTCGCGGACGCGCGCGTCTCCCGCGTTCGTTCGCCCTTCATTTGCCCTCACGCTAGAGTGGCCATTTTGGTAGCGTTCCGCGTCGGGTGAACTAGCGCGCCGATTATCGTCACCGATACACCGCGCGCGTTCTCGCTGGCTCCGCTACTCGCTCGAACGCCACGCCAGAGCGCCACCTGCCGATCTTCGGCAGCACGCCTGGGGCTCAACGCACCGAGTTCCGTATCTCACGTGTCCCAGCGCGTTGCCGTTCGACGCGCTCTCAATTTTTCCGGCGAAGCGGTGCGCGATATGATACGCGCATCGTTCCAGCATTCTCCGCTCCGGAATTTTAACAATCAAAACTTAGCCGATTGAGAAGGCAACGGCATGAACGGGCACAACGGTGTACCACCGGCGCTGCCTATGCCCGCTGGTGGCATCTTTCCACCACCACAGCCACCGTTGAGGCTGCCGTGCGCTGCAAGCTTCCAACATACTGGAATTTTCATCCAAGATTGTGGTTCGCAAAGGTAGAGGCCACATTCAACGCCAACGGGGTACGATCAGACCGCAACCGCTACAACCTGGTCGTCTCGCAGCTGCCCCAGGATGTCGCGCAGGAGGTCTCCGACATCATCCTACAGCCGCCGCTTGACAACCGCTATCGCGTTGCGTGAGGCCGTCCTGCAACGCCTCGCGGTCTCCGCGGGCACCCAGCTTCACCAGGTGCTCAACGAGGTCCGCCTGGAAGGCCGCAACGCCCTCGCAGCTCTTGCGTTACATGAGGACCCTCGCCACCAACAACATCTCCGACGGGGCCCTCAAAGTCAAGTGGCTCGACCTGCTGCCACCATACGCCAGCCGCATGTGCCGCGTGCTCCATGCGACCTCGCTAACCTCGCCGACCAGCTAATGGCGCCGGAGATGAGCGTCAATGCAGTCAATCCGCAGCAGTCCCCAGCACCATCGAACGGCGTATCATCTGGTACCGCCTCACCTCTCCAGGAGCACGAGCTGACGTCGCTGCGTCTCACCATGGCGCAGCTCCTCGCCACCGTCCAGAGGCAGACGCGCTCCTCGAGTCGCTCACGGGTGCCATCGCCAGGAGCAACAACAGCAGCAACAGCAACAACAACAACAGAGGTCGCGCCCGCTCGCCCTCACGCCCTCGCCAGGTGAATACGGCAGCTCCAGGCACTCCCGCGGCGAACAACGGTTGGTACTGGTACCACCGTACGTTCAACCATGAGACGACGCAGAGCAAGCAATCCTGCACATACCCAGCCGCGGGAAACTAGACGCGCCTCTGCACCCGCAAGCAGAAGCGGTTGGCGCACCGTCAGAGCAGCGCTTGCACGTGTACGACCGGGAATCAAGACTCCGTTTCCTCATCGAAACCGGCTCGGCAGTCTCCCTCGTATCCCGCTCGTACTTCAAGGAGCAGAGAGTTCGCGGCCCGCTCACGCTCAGCGCAGCCAACGTGTCGACACCTATGGCACGAATGCGATGTCCTTAGATCTGGAGCTTTCAAAACCTCGGACACTGAGAGGCGTTATAGCACCTATGATAGGGAGCTTCTCGCCGCCTTCGCTTCGGTTAAACATTTCAGCAGCATACTCGAGGGGCGTCCGTTTACGCTGCTGACAGACTACAAGCCACTGTCACTCGCAGCCCAGCAGCCACCAGAGAAAGCGTCGCACTATGGGATATTTCGACTTTTCCTGTTTCAAAATCAAATAAGTCCGAATCCAGTCGGTCGATCAACATGAAATTTTTGGAAGATGATGTTCGAACTATCAGAAATCACAGAAAAATGACCAGAAATGTTGATGTTTACTATATGGTCCAGGATAACTCGTTAAAGTTGACGGTTTTCGCAAAAAAATCACAAAAGCCACTGTAGATCAATGGAATTTTTTTTTATTTAATGTTTGTAAACGATATTTTTATGTATTTTTTCTCGCTGAATTCAAATCTGCCCCTTAAAATTTTGTAGGATTTTTTTTTTCATCCAGAAAATTGGGAAAAACGTGTAGAATCGCCAAAATTTTGTCTTTTATGACTCCGTAGGATTTGTTCTCATTCTATACAGTTATAAAACTCTGTCATTTTATGTTTTTTACAATGCTGATGGTAAATATATGTTTGATTACATAAACTGTATAATAAATACGTCATACGACCCACATTTACGCATGAGCGCGCGCGTTTTAGCGTAAAAAAGGAAACAATATTTGCTGGAGCAGAGAAAAAAGCTTATCCTGATGTATTTTTGCCCGCTGAACACGAATCCATCATTGTTTTTGGCCTATGTAGCCCCGGTTCTTTAATAACCTCAAAAAATACTCCAAAAAGAAGTTTTACTCGGATAAGACTCGCAAAAGTAAGTAAAAAATTAGATAAAAAGCTTATTTTTATGTGTATTATCCCACTAATCACTAATCTAACTTTATTTTAGGTCCTCGTGAACGTTCGATCGTCTCTAACTCTAAAACACGTTATGAATGCAGATAAACGTGATTTAAAATTGCAGGGGGGTTACAAAACTTTAAACTATCTTACAACTACGCATGACACCTTGCTTTTCTTAAATTGTTTTGGCTCATATTTTTTGTCGCAGATATCCCCTTAAATAATTATGTTAGTCATTCGGTTGTATTTTCAAGTTTGATCAAATATTGTCATGTTTTGATAAATTTGGTATATGCAAACGAATTAATGTTTATGCTATGTATGTATTATTAATAATATACGAATATAAAAATTTATTTTTTAAATAAATAAATAATAAAATCTATAATATAATAATTAATCTATAATTAGGTTCCTGTGAGGCGAAACAATACATAGTAATGATACTTGCATAGAAATGAGTTTGTCCAAAACTTTATAACCACCCCTTCAATTTTCAATCACATTTATCTGCATAAATGAGGTTTTATTTATATAAATTATATAAATCGGCAATGATTTATTAAAAAAAAAAATTGAATCGACATGTAATAGGTATATTGTAATTTACAAAGTTTTAATACATCAAAATAATAAACACGAGAAACTGCGTTGTTTTGCTTTGTTTAGAACTGTGTACTTTACCGATTCCTGACTTGTTTTCTTCTTCGTCAGAACTACAGTTCTTGAAATTTTACATCGCGATTTTCATAAGTGGTGTTAACTTTTTAAATTAATTGTATATTTCACGTGTAATCATGACATAAAATAAAGGTAAGTGTAAAGTAATATTTTAAAACTCATTTAAAGCCATAATTTTTTTCATAAAAGCATCCAAAAATTAGTTTATTTAAAATTTTTAAAAGAGTAACATTTCTCTATAATATTATTTCAACTATTTTATTTATCACAATAATTATAATTTTTTAAGTAACTGTTGTATTTGCAATATAATGAATCATACTATTAACATATTATAAGAAACTTAAGTAACCGTGTTTGTATATTTGTCATAAATTTATATGTTAGTTTTACAAGAATAGTTATCTTAAAGTTACTTTAAATTATAGTACTTTTAAAATAATAATTTTTTTTTGTTTGTGTATTATAGATATTCTTTACAATAAGTTCAGTTATCAAAATATAGAAACCCGTATGATAATAATATAATTCGAAATTAGAGCTTTTTGTGAATTTTACTCCAATTAATCAGAGGTACAATATGGGACGAAAAAGGAAGAATAATAGGAATTCTAACGTAAAAGGAAGGCCAAAAAAGGCGGTCGACTTAGCATTAACAGTGGTCGAAAAAGAAGTACGTTGAAAAATGCATCAGAATCAACTTTGCGTAGACGAGCTCATAATCTGCTTAGTGATCCCAACTATAATGAGACAGTAATATCTATCGCAGAAAATATGATCAACTTGAAAAGTAACAACAGACAGGATGAACAAAAAGAAATAAATGATCCTCGAGAAAGGCATACACACAGTTCGGCCTTAGCTTTCTTAATTACAAACGAGTACACAAGACGGCAATATGAAGCAATAATTGCTGATACAAAAGCATTAGGCTGCGATATTTATCAGTGTTATACCATTGTCATGAAAGAAAAGAAAAACTGTTATCCACGTAAATATAAAATAATAAATGATATCGAGGTCTGCGTTAGTTTACAAGAGCTACTCAATATTACTGATGAGCGATTGTGCAAAGCAATAATACACGACTGGCCTGATGAAACATATCGTAACTTGCAGATGCGTGTATCAATAGGATTTGATAGTTCTTCGTGTCATAAAAATCCTCAGCAAAAGTTCGAAAATGTAGAGTATGAAAATAAAAACGCTCAAGTATCACTCTTTGTTACTTGTATTGGAGTGATTCAACTTTTTCACTCAACAAATAGTAAGTGCAATTGGATAAACCCAACTTCCATGAGTATAAGATTTTTTAGACCTGTAAGACTTTGTTATGAGAAAGAAACCCCCGAAAATACAAAAAAAGAGTATACACGATTACTTACAGAAATAAAGTTTCTTTCTTCGTATACCTTTAACTTGGCAAAAGGAAAATCAGTACGTCTTCAATATGAAGTTTTCCCTACTTTATTCGACGGCAAATGTTTGAATATGATTACTGACAATCCGTCTTCGTCAAGATGCCAATGTTGTAATCTCGCAACGACTGCATTTGATGACTTAAAAAATAAATGTACACCAAAGGAAAATTCATTAAATTATGGATTAGGTATTCCACATTGCGATATTAAAGCCTTTGAACACTTAATGAATATAAGTTACCGCAAACCTTTCAAGCACTGGGAGAGAACTGACAAAGATAAAGGTGCGAACTATTACTTATTTTTAACAATATATGATTACTTATTCATTTATCCAAGAAAACAGAAATTATTTTACAATTTCAAGTAATTATTATAGTTAATTATTTTGACGTTAAATATTCTAAATTTTCTACTTTACAGTTTTAATATGGTCTTTATGCACTATTTAAATCTGTATTTTGATAACAATATTTTATTTTGTTAGCTATGTTAGAATTTATTTACGCTTTTATAATTATATGTAAGAATGAATGGTATCTTTTAAAATAAAAAAAATATAGAAATTATTAATTACAAATTAATTACTTTAAGTAATTTTAATAAATAAAAATTAAAACAAAATAATAATTATAATATACTAAAGAGAATCGAACTCAAGCATGTACTTAATTTAAATACAGAATGCAATATATAAAATTTGTATATATAAATATATATATATATATATAAATATATATAATAAATATATATATATATATATATATATATATATATATATATATATATATAAATTTGTAAGATAAATAATTGTTAATTTAAGTAGGTTATTTACTACAAAATATTTTAATTTTTTAGATAAATACAAAGACAGGGAAAAAATTCTCGAATAAATCGTATTACAGATTTATACAACAGAGCGATTGAAATTAGTGATCCTTTAATATCCCTCATTGGAATAAAAAAGAGAATAGCTGTTTTGCGCAAACATAAAATTTCAGCTGAATTACATAAAGAAAAAGTGAGTATTGGAAATAAAAATGTGTTACTTGTCTCCTTTATTTTAAAATTGATATAATTTTTTAGTCTTCTTGAGTCAACATTTGATGAAGTAGAAATTGACGACGAATGCAATGATTCTGAAAAGGACGAGACTGAAATGATCACAAATGATGAATTTGAATCACAAAATATTTAGTATATATAATAGCATAATAGTTCAATTCATAGTATTATATTTGTAATTAAACTATTCGTAACATTTCTAATATAATTACTTAATCTCTTACCTTAATCTCATATTTTATCTATTTTATTACTAATCCGAAGACTTAACTATGAATATTTACGTAAGTGCATATTTTTTAAATATATTAGGGGGGATGTGCCCAGTATACATAATGCCTAGTATGGATAATTTGATGTTTCCAGCTTCCAATAACAGATAGAGCTACTTTAGGTCGGTTTTTTCGTACGTATTTGTGGTCTAATAAACATACTTCGGTACCGTTATTGTAAATTAATCACAGAAAAAGTTATAAGGAAAATAAGTAAATATGCATTTCAAAAGTGTGAAAAGTTATTTTACGAGGATTGAAAATTGCACTTTTTAATATTGATGTCGCGAATTAACTATTCACGGGACATCGAATCGGGACAATTCCTAATCATAGAGGGCTATGTAAGGAACAAATTCACTTGAAAATTTTTCATTTTTGCGGAGGGTAAGTAAATAGGTACAGCCGAAATTGTTAAAATTATCCATACTAGGAGCATGTTTTCGAGATTTCGTAGATTTCCTTGTAGAAATTGGACTAGAGAACACGTCGAAATTTCGAATTCGAATATTCATCGCGTTGTTTAAAAGTTATGCCCAAAATAGCTAAGGGTATCCGTACTGGACATACTTCCCCTATATCTATTATACAGGGTGGGCCATTTTAATCAAACCAGTCTAATAACTTCTAAATTAAGCCATGAACAGAAAAATTGTTCAGATGAAAGTTGTCCAGGATCAAGGGGGACATCTTTTTGTGCAATTAGTTTTGACCTTGAACTCAAATGTCAAGGTCATTTGAAGGTCAAAATTTTTTTAAAATAGGAACCCCTATTTTTGATAGCTGATTCGGAAAGAACAGGAAATTTTACGTCCGAAACTGTATTTCAAAATTTTTTTCATGACCTTCACAAGGTCATTTCAAGGTCAAATGTTAAGAAATTCTGTAATTGCTATTTAATCGCATTTTCTGATAGAATAATCATAGTTAATGTACTTTTATGATGAATATTCAAACCCAATGTGACAATGACCATGAAAATATTTACCTTGAAAACAAAATAATTCCCTAATTTCAGCGCTACCCAGGAACAACGACGTGGACGTATTAGGATTATGTTCCCTTTGGGGTGCTTGTTTATCGTGAGTCCCCTTGCCTCTCACTGGGGTGCTATATATATATATATGTATATGCATACACGAACATCAGAATCGCGATGTATACAATCCCAAAACCCTGCAAATAAAGAGTTGTTTCCTTTTTTGCGCTAAAACACGCGCGCTCATGCGTAAATGTGGGTCGTATGACGTATTTATACAAAATTTTTTTAAAATCCTACAAAGTTTTAAGGGGCAGATTTGAATTCAGCGGGAAAAATATCGTTTACAAACATTAAATAAAAAAAAATTCCATTGATCTACAGTGATTTTGTGATTTTTTTACGAAAACCGTCAACTTTAACGAGTTATCCTGGAATATACAGTAAACATCAACATTTCTGCTCATTTTTCTGTGATTTCTGATAGTTCGAACATCATCTTCCAAAAATTTCATGTTGATCGACCGACTGGATTCGGACTTATTTGATTTTGAAACAGGAAAAGTCGAAATATCCCATAGAGCTTCGCCTCGCCAATCCAGACAGCTCGACTATCTGCTGCAGTACCAGATCACCTTAGCGTACGTCAAAGGCCTCGACAACACCGCTGCGGATGCGCTCTCCAGACTCGAGGCAATCAAGATGCCATCATGCATGGACCTTGTGACTCTCGCTCAAGACCAGCCTCATGCCATCCCATTGCCAGATCAACAGGCAGAGACAGTCGCACGAGCCTTTCATCAGTGGATGATTTAGATTATTGGTTCAGCTCGTTCGGCACGCCACTCACCATCACGACGGGCCAGGGGGCGTAGTTCGAAGCTTGTCTCTTCGTCGCCCTCGCTAACATCATCGGCGTAGACCGCGTGCACACGACACCGTACCATCCACAAGCCAATGGACTCGTCGAGAGGATGCATCGCACGCTGAAAGCCGCACCCATGTGTTGCGCTCCCTGGCCGCAAGCTCTTCCAACTGTCTTGCTCGGCCTGTGGACGACTTTCAAGGGGGATCTGCAAGCATCGCCCGCCGAGATGCTCTTCGGCACCATGCTCCGCGTCCCGGGCGACTTTTTTGTTACAGCGAACCATCCAGACGTCAACGCACCCGCCTTTGTCTCCGAATTACGAGTCTTGATGAACAGGCTCCGCTCTGTCCCAGGCGCCAGGCACCTTCCACCTCGAACACCATTCTTCCATGGTGATTTGAGCACCTGCCCTTACGTGTAGGAGGGTGGACACGGTTCGGACGACGCTACAACCGCTCTACACGGGGCTACACAGGGTGCTTCGCCGGCTGAGCGAGCAGGCGTATGTCATCGACATCAACGATCTCCACGTCGTCGCTCGAGCCGGCCTACCTGGAGGCAGCCGACATTCCAGCAGCGCCGGCGCCTCCAGCAGCCGTGCAGGTACCTCCAGCAGCCGCGCACGCCGCGCAATCACCGCCCGAGTCAGGGCCCTCCGCTCAGCGGAACGCAGCGCCAGCACCGTCCGCACCGACTCATCGAGCGCCGGTGCCATCTGCCCTGGCGCCTTCAACATCTTCTTCGCAGCCTGCCGCCACATCCCTCCAAAGGCAAAGGAAAACCGTTTTGTTCCGGACGCAGGCGACGTCCGGCACTGGCGGGGGAGTAGCTGTGGCGGTTAGCGCTGGACAGCATCAGCGCCGACGCAAACAGACGCTCCAGCCCAGGCCCGACTTCTCGTAACGAGTCTGGCCGTCATCGAGCTGAGAGCGCCACCAGGCCGACGCCACACTGTGGCGATCAGGTAGCGCGCACCTGTTCTTCATTCTGGGCTCGGCCGCCGAACATTCTAGTCGCATTATAATCTTTAGTTCATAAGTCGTTGTAAATAAAAGTTCACTTTCTCGATTCGCAAATTCGCTTAAGAAGTCTTTTCTACCCGGCTCTACCTTCCTCTACGCGCGCCAAATATAATAATAGGAATTCAAGTTTCGCATACGTAACGCTGCAGCTACAGCAGCAGAGACGACGAAAGCTTTGAGTAGACTCATGGCCAACACGCGAGGACCAAAACCAAGTACACGGCGACTTCTTATGAGCGTCACCCACTCGATCATGCTCTACGGAGCAGAGGTATGGGCGGATACGTTGCAGGTAAAGAAGAGGGCAAAGGCTATGACGAGCATTCAACGAACCGGGGCACTAAGAATCGCGTGCGCGTACCGGACCGTATCTGAAAACGCGATCTTCGTGATAGCGGGCGTAATTCCGATAGATCTCCTCGCGCGTGAGCGGAAACGCTTATACGTACGGAGTTCGAACGTTGGGAGGGCAGACGCTGCAACAGAAGAACGGACTAGGACGATGGAAGAATGGCAGACGAGATGGACGACAAACAGACAAAGTCGCTGGACGCCAGACTGATACCGGAGGTCGGACCCTGTTGAAGACAGGAAACACGGTGAGGTGGATTTCTACCTCACCCAATTTCTGTCGGGACATGGGTACTTCCGAAGTTATCTATACAGAATGAACAGAGTGACCACACCGGAATGTACGTACTGCGGACAGGCTTGGGACGATGCGGAGCACACATTTTTCAGGTGCAACCGATGAACCGAGCAGTGACAGAGACTTGAGACATTACTAGGCACGACGATCATGCCAGACAACGTAACGAAACTGATGATAACCAGCGAAGACGCGTGGAGAAGCATTGCGTCATATGTTGGTAGCATCTTGCAAGGTAAAAGAGGATGGATGTTTGGATAATTGAGCGAGAGCGAGAGTGGAAGAATATAAGCGTAGCTATGAATGACTGGAAGTAAGGAATGGATGCGCAAGTTTGAGTGGAAAAGTCGGTTCCAGTAAGTACAATGTGCAATAGAAGGCCATTGCAAACCTCATGTGATCAGTTTTGGTGAATCAGGCTTGGCCTCGTGTGATATCCAACTTCTCAGATCTTTATTGACAACAAAAATATAACAAATTTTGAATAACATTGCACAAAAAATTATAATAAATACAGTCATATTCATAAAAATAATTGTATTCCAAAATATAGTTAATCACAATCAGCTATGACATATTACTCGCAAGTTATACATGTGCGTATACCGTATATTTGTTGCTTTATGCTTAGTTCATTAAAGTTTGATAATATTAGTTTCTATTCTACGTTTCATTCATCCAGGATGATAATATGTCTATGTATTACTGTTGTTACTTATTGATTGATTATTTTTAAATTAATCGATAGTTGCAGGTTCCTGCATTATCAATTTTCACTTAGAACATTGCGTCACACTGTTGTCTATGTAGAAGTGACTCTCTACTTATATACGGTATACACACTTGTACAACCTGCGATTAATGTCATAGCTGACTGTGATTAACTCGAGGAATTTCCTCTTAATTTTATAATATTTAGAATTTATATTTGCAATTTATATGTCCAATTTCCGGCCATTGCTGCTCCATGGATGTGTGGAAGCAAATTTTGAATTTCGGTCCGTCTCGTCGCCGAGTCAGAACCTTTCGGGCACTTGCGCTCTAGCCTTTATTTTCTCTTCGGAGCTCGCCCGGGTCGCTCTCTCTCTCTCTGTCGCTCCCTCATGCCGTGTACGCTTCGGCTTTCTTCGGGTGCTCTCGTATCGCGTCTGCGCATGAATAAACTCGGTAAGAGCATTGCGTATATGTAAATGCGTTACCGAGTTTATCTTGTCGTGCGCCACGTCCTCGCATATGCTCGCGTCGTACGGAAGCCATTGTCACTCTCACTCGGACTCTCACTCAGCACACTACGCCGCAGCGCCTTCTCCCGCATACCGCTAAAGACGTCGTGATCGAGAGACTTCGGGAGGCTTTCAACTCAGAGGCAACGGGGTACTGGTGCAACTCGTCAACATATAAGAGTTTGCAATCCCGACTGGTCTAGGTAACCGGGTTATCCTCTTCCGAGGATATCTTTTATTTTTATTTATTACTAACGTGCACCCAGGAATAAGGCGTTAAGCCCAAACTGGGGGAGATAAGCAATCGCTCGTCTCCGACACACCAATTAACCTTACTAATTAGCCTCCTTACGGGTGTAAAAATACCGCTGTGTGCCGTCCGACTGGGATGGCTACGTCAAGCCCCAGTCGGTTGCCCCAGGACGCACGTCATTACTGCTTCAACGAAAGTAGTTATACATTCATCACTAATCAAGCCAAACGCACACGGGGAAGTACTTTCGTTTTCATTTCTTGTTTCTTTGTTTTTCTTAATGTAGTATTCGCGTTTCGCGGGTTTACGCTGATCTGGGCGTTGAGTATGCGTTGTGATTTATGCATCACGCAGCAGAATCAATACGCTATCCTTTCGCGTTCAAATATTATTATTCATTCCTTTTTCACACTGCGTATATCACAACGATATTTTCTTTTCAGAGCAATGATCGATAATTATTAAATTGTTTATTTGCTTTTGATATAGTCTTAATTTCTCCAACTAATACGACGTTATATATATATATATATATATATATATATATATATATATATATATATGACTCTTGAATATTTCAACGAATAAAATAAAATACAAAACTTTTACATTTAACAAATATATTATTCTCTTGTGTCAACTTATTTATATTTCCCGTCCTTTCACTCCTGCGCCATGTGTCTCAATTTATTATTATAATAAATAAAATATCAAATTATTATTTGCGATAGAGACGCAAAACACAGAATCTTCCATATTTTGGTATAAAATTATTTTTATGAATATAACTTTATTTATTATAATTTTTTGCCACGTTTGTAACTAATGATTATTTTTTATTTGTTTAAAACGTGTCTCTACAACCTTTCTATTATATATGACATTAAAACAATTGAAAAAAGAACCCTCGTGGTCAAATCCGACAGACTTTCGCCTTGGTTATAATAGTTTGTTTGAAACTATTTGTAGTCGGCGAGTACCTAGGAAACGGGGTTCTTTCGTCACGGAAAAGGAAAAATTCAGGCGCTATGAATCTATTAAACTGTATATTCTAGGTTAAACAATATTCCAACCTTCTAAACCATTTCGATTTATTGGACGTGTATCATACTTTAATTTCAAATTATAAGTCCCTAATAGTTTTTTCACAAAATTGATCGGAGACAAACGTGATTTTTTAGTAATACTAGATTTGGCGCAGTGCGCTGCGTGCACTGTAGTAGACTATTAATTCATTAACTTATTAAATGAAATATAAATGCTTGATTGATATTTTTAATATTTGTTTTCTATCACGGAAATATAGCAAACTTTACAATATATGATTCATTTCGCGCTCATATAAATTTCAAAATTGACGAGGTTTCATCGCCAACTTCCTTTTAAAATTTTAAGGTTATGTCTCAACTCAGTTCGTGTCAACGTTCACATCATGTTTCTTTTTGTAACAATAATAGTTGCAATAGAATATTATAAATATACAAATGATAACTTCATATGTATTATAGTATTAAATTACATTTTTAATATTAGAATAAATTTTAGAAATCAAAAACAAATCAAAAAATTCTAACGATACTTTTGACGCATGCGCACTACATGAGCCAATCATATTGACGCATTCTTGGCTTCACTTCATCCGGTCATGACTTTTTGATATAGGGATTTTACAAAAAGGTTATATAAACTGATACTAACCCTGATTGCATTTTTTAATGTTTCTGCCTCTTGGCGAAGAGTATCCAATTCATTCATTGTAAGAATATTTAGATTAGTAATTAGATCTATAAACCAGTGACTTCCAACTGATGATAACAAAGAGTAGAAAATAAAGCTGTATTGTGCTTTAATTGATTAGCTCTTTCAAGTTGTTTTCTAAATCGTGTGTAGGATATGAAACCACCTGCTCATTCGGGTGTTATACTTGACTGCAGCAACAGCTCTTTGGACAAAGCTTGACTTGTCTGCTTTGATATTGATTTAGCATTGACTCTTCTAATACCTGGATATCACACCGAATTGATACTGTATAGTACCTAAACAGAAAGCATTTACCTTTAAAATTAAATATTTACAAGAAAAGAAAAAAAAGTATAATAAGAAGTGCAAGAAAATAAAGCACACAGTTATACTATTCTATAATTAATTTTTTATCTGAAAGTATAGCAATTCTGTCAAGTACTTATATAAGAAAAACACCGTTAAAAGCAAAATGCTGTGCATTTCTCATTATACATTCGTAAATCTCTTACAGTTAAATAATTATATACAAAGTATGGGAAGATCTAAAGTTCAAATGTACAAATATACTATTTATAGCTTTCTGAAAAATTTGATATAGTGTGACTCGTCTGCTAGCCGGCGTAAATAAAGGGCTAATTCGCATTGTTTCGGGAAGTGCGAATGTAGCCTAGTCATTAGGACGCTCGACTCTTAGTTAGGCGGATAGAGTTTGATTTGCAGGACCATTGCTTTCTTTTTTGTGTTGCACGTAGCCTTAACTTCGTTATAGTTAACAGTTTTTGAAGTTTTCTTTAAAAAGTTAGTAAAAACTAGCGCGATTCACCTCGCTCCTAGCATCGCTCGGTTAAAATATATATTGCAATAGTAATAAAATTCAAGTTTTAATTTCATAATTTCAAGTTTTTCAATTTTTGCCTTTCATGCTTTAATTTTTTCGAATTTTAAATTTTCTAAATTTTTGCCGCTAAGTTAAATTGATTATTTAATCACTCATGAAAATAAAGACGTTAAAATTTTAGTAAAAAAAAAATATGATGTCTTACTATTGTTTAGTAAGCAACGTGAAATTTTTATATTATCAAAAAAGTTATCTATGCATGTACTTATTTATCACTGGCGAAAACGTTGACGTGATTTTGTTATGTATTAAAATTTTATAGTTTCCTACGTCAATTCGTCACTGTCGATGTGACATTTGTTTAAAAAAGAGGTAAAAAAATGTATACCGCAAATCACTTAAACCAATTAATTAGTGCAGAAGTACCTGATATAAATAAAAATGAAAAATAGATTATTTGCTGTTTTACGACAATTTATGATACATTTATGATACTATAGATGTACATATTTTAAAAGAAATTGGAAATTATTCTAATTCTAAAAGTCAATTAAATGATAACCATATACTTGAATTCAACAGCATTTCAAAATTTTACTCAAATTTTGACATGCAATCTGTAGTTAATTTTCAGAGGTTGTCTAATATTCAACCTATTGATAGACATAAAAAATATATTCAACTACTTTTTTCTGGTTTAATACAAACGGACATGGATTTGTTTGTGGTACAAAGGCAATGTAATTTTGATAGTATTAAAGAAAAATGTCTTGATGATTGTAGGAGTGGTGGATAAATAAAGACACTTAATGAGGTTAATAATAATTGTAGATATATTGTTTGTAATAGTGGTCGTAGCCACAAGCCGGCAGTACGTCCGATCAGCTCGGAGTCTTACAGGCAAGAGAGGGGGTATAGTTCAGCATAGCATAGACTCCACGAAGCCGAGTGTACAGTATAGTATGCGATTAGAGTATATACGCAAGGCATGCTCACTATGCTCGCGTTCGCTTAAGCTTGTCTCGCTGCGCGAAATCGTCGTCAACCAGTAAATGGCGTGACGAGTACCTTTTTGTGTATTACGACTATTGTAAATTCACATATTACAACAATGATGATCATAAAATTTTTATTGATAGACTGTGTCCAAATAAAGATAATTTACGCATATGTTTTGAACAAGTACAGTATCAGACTAATTATGATTTCGGTGTTTTTGCTATATCATTTAGAGTCGCTGTAGTATTTAATATTTGGCCATGCAATGTTCAATTTAATATTAGTAAAATGCGAGAACATTTGATTAGAATATGTGATACATTAACGTTATCATTTTGTCCAATATCAAAAGATTATAAAAATAAAATTTATTTTGAAACAATTGCTAAATTTTAAGTATAAGAAATGTTACTCACGCAATAAAATTTGCTGAATTCAAATTAAATAGGTATTATATTATTATTATTAGAGAGAGAGAGAGAAGAGAATGAGTGTAGTAATTTCCGATTACCCCCTTGCAAACCCGAGCGAGGGAGAGAGGATTAGGCGGAACCTCCTTCGGGCCTCAAGGGAGACTTTTTAATTTTACCCGAGATTGGCCACGTCACATATGATTGAGGTGTTTTTGCTATTGCATTTGCAGTCGATATTGTATTTAATATTTGCCTATGTAATGCATCATTTAATATTAGTAAAATGCGAGAACATTTGATTAAAATTTATGATACATTTCCTTTATCATTTTCCAATATCAAAAGATTCTCAAAATAAAATTGTTTTTGATGCAATTGCATCAAATTCCATTTATAACAAACATTACTTACGCAACAACGTTAGCAAAAATTTTAAGAAATTTTGATAAAATTAATATTGAAAAGCTTGAGTTATTATATACAGAAATACTTAGTCAAGAACAATGATCAATAATTAACGCTTTTAAAAGCTAACACAAAAAACTGCTAAAAATCATGAAAAAAATAATGAAGATAATAAAATAATAAGTTTAGCTGATAAAACAACTGATAATTATATTCATCGTTTTGAAAGAATCATACCGATAGATGTGGATAATAATGACATTGTATACGTATCAAATCAAAATAGCAAACAAATTTTATTAAAACGAAAATTAGATTATGTAAAAATATAATATATAACAATATGGAATCACTCACTTCTCAATTACAAAAACAAACTTTTAATAAAGAAAATAATGTTATCCCGTAGTAAAATTAGCTGATTTCAAAAATGAAATATTTTTAGATGAATTGAGATATAAATAAAAATTAGCTTTATACAGAAAATTGCGATATCAACAAATGAGTGTAGAAAAAAAAATCTGCAATAAACCAAAAATAACGTGAAAAACGATCAAAATCATATAAGATCAAAAATAATAAAACAGTAAATTTTAAAAGGATTATGACAAGGAAAGTGCAGTAGAAAAAGCTGAAATTAATTAAAAACAAAATAAAAAATATTAAATTTGCACGATACAAATAATAAAAATTTAGTCTATGCGTTGTGCAGAATGTCGTATATTCAGTATATATAGTGAGTTTGAGTGAAAAAAGTTGATTTAATCAAGTATGACATGTAATATAAGGTCACTTCGTATAAAAATTAGTAAAAGTATGCGTATATACAGGGTGTTTCATTTTAATCCGACCACGACAAAAAACCATGGAAAAACTAATTTTAACGAAAAATGACCTTAACAAAAGTTGAAGGGGGTAAAGGAGGCCATCGAATGACACAAACACCTATGACCTTGAACTCGATTTTCAAGGTCATGTGTGGGTAATTGTGATTTTTTTAAATAGGAACCTCTATTTTTGACCTTGGAATCGGATAGAACGGAAAAAATTACGTCGCAAAGGATATTTTAAGTTTGCTTTAGTGACCTTGAGAAGGTCAATTCAAGGTCAAATAACAAAAAATCTGCTAAACAGATGTTTGTCTAGTTTTATTTTACTGATGTCGAAAGATGACCTTGACAAAAGAAGGGGCAAAAGGGGCCATCTAATGACACCAACACCTTTGACCTTGAACTCGATTTTCAAGGTCATTTGAAGGTCATTGTGCTTTTTTAACGGGAACTCTTATTTTTTACCGTAGATTTATACACAAGAGCAAGAATGTGGATTCAATTAGATGGAGCTCCTGCGCACTATGCTCGAATAGTTAGACAATATCTTAATCAAAATTACCGTGACAGGTGGATTGGACGCACTGGACGTGGAGATTTGGGTGTTCGATGGCCACCGAGATCTCCAGATATGACATCACCCGATTTCTATTTGTGGGGGTATTTGAAAGATGTTTATGAACATGAAACTACAACAAGGGAAGATATGATCCACAGAATTCAAGCCGCTTGTGAAAACATCCCAAGAGCTGTATTACTCAGAACAGTAGAACATTTTCAGCAGCGAATTGAATTGTGTATCCAACAAAATGGTGGTGTCTTTGAGCACCTGCGTTGAATTTTGAGCAAAAGTGAGAAGCAAGGGGACTCACTCTAATCAAGCACCCCAAAGGGAACACAATCCTATTACGTCCACGTCGTTGTTCCTGGGTAACGCTGAAATTAGGGAATTATTTTGTTTTCAAGGTAGGATATAAATATGGACTTCACATAACATTTGATATTGCATTTTTGCACTTTTGACCTTACAAAATGGCTTTGAAGTCAGCAAAGCATAATCACATTTGAAGTCAATTATTCCCTTAATATTTATTACAATAACAAAATGATAATTCTACGAAAAAATTGAAAGGAAAACAATCTTAGGCTGATACTTTTTATTTGACCTTGAATTGACCTTCTCAAGGTCACTAAGGCAAACTTGAAATGTCATTTTCAACGTAATTTTTAACGCTGCTCCGTATTTCGAGGTCAAAAATAGGGGTTCCCGTTAAAAAAACACAATGACCTTCAAATGACATTGAAAATCGAGTTCAAGGTCAAAGGTGTTGGTGTCATTGGATGACCCCTTTTGCCCCCTTCAGCTTTTGTCAAGGTCATCTTTCGACATCACTAAAATAAAACCAGACAAACATCTGTTTAGCAGATTTTTTGTTATTTGACCTTGAATTGACCTCAAGCTCACTAATGCAAACTTAAAATATACTTTGCGACGTAATTTTTTCCGCTCTATCGGATTCCAAGGTCAAAAATAGAGGTTCCTATTTTAAAAAATCACAATTACCCTCAAATAACCTTGAAAATCGAGTTCAAGGTCATAGGTGTTTGTGTATATACATGGCCATCATGTAGAATATATTATATTTAATATACATAGTGAATTTGATTAAAAAAAGTTGTTTTGAACAAGTATGTTGTGTAATATAAGGTCAGTTCTTATGAACATCAGGTCCTGTGCACGGACGGAAAGTCAATTTTTGGAGAATGAGTCTTCGCTAGTAGAAAAACTTTTTTCAATTGGGTATTAAGAATTTTTAAATACTGTAAATTTGTTCAGAATTTAATTTTCTACAAAATAGCCAGAATACTTTTATGAAAAAACCTTTTTGTAAAAAATGGCTCAGAAAGAATTGAAAAAAAAACACATTTATGGTCAAATCCAATAGGCGTTTGCCCTGGGTATAAGACGTTTCTTCGAAACTCTTTATACGGGGCAAGTGCCTAAAAACAGAGGGGTCTGCAACTTTTGGACAATGAACCATCCAAAACTTATATATTAAATTATGTATCGGACTAAAAATTTAGTTGGAGGAAGCTATGTATCAAGGTATTGGCAGCGGTTTTACGTAAGACTCACATGTTTTTTACTAGCCTATCTTTAAAGACCAGAACATTTCGCACATTAAGAGAAATATTATAAGAAATTTCTATAAGAAGGATTTGCACAATCCGAATCTTAGAAATAAATTGATAGTCTAGTCTGGATCTTAACTAGAGATTATTCTCTGATCTAATACTCTGGCAAATGTCATTAGTGGTCGCACAGTTCTCATTTTATAAAGTGTCAAAATACACTGAAAAATGTACGCAGAACAGATTGACCATACTAAAACAGGTTATAATTGTATATTCTATTTTTTTATCCAAGTATTGAAAGTATTAAGACATGTTTAGTTCCTCTTCTTCCACTCATCGTTTCAAAATTTCTTGTTGTTCTTGCTACACAAGATTGTAGTAAGATATTGTTCTTAAATGTTGGGAATATTATATGAAAGTGCATGTAGAAGTATACACAGGAGATACCACATTATATCAAGAAAACTAAATTTCAAGTATGATTATTTATTTGTAATAACCTGTTAAGTAAAATGTTAAATTTTTAATTAAGTTAAAATGGAATTTACGGGAAAAATGAGAAAAATTGCGGAGGAGTAATACAAATTTCTTTTAATTTTGAAAAGTTTTGAAAATATTAAAAATTTCTACTGATTACTGCTCTTGCAAGAATATTTTCCCTCGTACAAACCCTCGCGAAAAATCTACTCGCTTGGGCAGTAAACCCACCCGTTCATTTAATACTAATATCTTGGTTTTCTCACTTCTTATTTCCATTCGGAGCGATTATACTAAGCGACTATACTCTAATATCACTCACTTTGACTCCTTTAACATTTCTTTTCCTAAACTCTTCTTCTAAAAACGCGATATGAATACAAACAAAATCGGTTCAAGAACACAACCTTACTTCAATCCTTTCGATCTCCAGAAACCTTCAGTAAATTTTTCTTAAATTCTGAATCTAACCTTCGTTTCTTCATAAATCCGTTTGACTTTTTCTATTAAATATTTGCTAATACCTAATTGTTCCATGTGAACCTTTCTCAGAACTGTGTCAAATGCCGCCTTTAAATCTAAAAATGCAGTTTGAGACAGTTCACTTGACCTAGTACCAAATTTTTATTTCCTTGATTCGTATTATGATTTCACATCATAACCTAGTTTTTCAAATAGATGTATGATATACTTTCTTCGTAATTAAACAAAATTTACACCAAATTTAGACTGAGCATATCCCTGGTAGAAATTCGAATATTTAAAATGGGCTGGAAACTATGAAATGGCTATGGGGAATAGCCTAGTCATAACTTGTGATGAAACGCTTTTTCTCCCATTTCTTGAGCATTTGTTGGAATGAACATAACCTTAAATTTTTCGTATTGATATTATTTCTTGTGTCGTACACTAATTTCAAAGAGGCTTACGGATTTTAATCGATTTCCAAACGATTTACACAATTAACAGTCAATTAGAGTTATACAAGCACGACATACGAAGATATTCGTGATTTTCTTATTTTTTCACTTTGTTGACCCAACTTATTTTGCGTAGTACTTTCGTAGCCATCAACTAGCTATCACCTGTGCTTTGCTTTAGACAATGAAATCTATTTTTACAAGCTTGAAAATTCCTTGTAATACGGTATGACTCTATTCTTACTCCAATAAATGCGTAAAAAAAGTCCGAAAAAGCGTTTTATCGCTGGTCGAAAAATGGACCTATTTTTCGCTCATCTCTAGTAATACGTGGTATATTGTAGCTTTAAACTAATATCGATTTCTACTAGGGATGCTTTCCATGTTAAAATACACAACTTTAAGACCTGATATGTTTAAAAATCATACCGCTCTAAGGGTAAAAAATTTTACCACGTTATAAAAGGACACTCAAGGTAGTTCGGTCCTTTCAGCTGCCGAAGAGTGGGGAGAGCGTCCCCCCCCCCGGCACCGCGCACCGGCCCCCCTCTTTCCGCGCACCTCCTCGCGCAGCCTATAAGCTTGACGTTATGTTTATGTTATTCTTAATTTCTCAAAAACGAATTTGGTAACACCATTTGAAATTTCGCGTATAGATACTTAAGATTTTTACCAATATGTCCCGCAGTTTGTTATTTTGTTCTCTTATTATAAAAGAAAGCGCACTCTATGTTAACTGACTTTTTTCACCGACTTCCATAAAAACCCGTGTATAACCTCCTAACTTTCAACCCAAATATTATTAAATTAATGTCTGTAACAAATATCGGGAAAAATCGAAATAGTTCCAACACTTTATGATGAACATAATCTTAGTGTTTCATTTTATTCTGTTATTTCTCGCATAACCACTGAACATCCTTAATAGAACATATTTATAAAATTTTAGCAATCTGTAAGGAAATCAATTTTTCCAGTGAACTACCTTAAACTTTCCTATTGTTACCTCCCACGCTCCGAGACTATTACGCGCAACGTTAGCGAGCAGTCTCCTCCCTCTCCAGCGGTGGCTCGGCCGCTAGCACCAAAGTCGACCCAATCAGCGCTGGGTCTCTTTATAAAAGCGCGAGCGCTCGCTTTCGCGACAGTCGACTCGAGGCTCTAGTTTCAATCTGCCCTGATCAGGGCAACCAATTATTTAGACGTAGCTTAACACGTTGGTTTGCTATTCAGTTCTGGAGCTTAAAACGTCCCGGTAAAAAATGGCACCCAACGTGGGACTTAGTGACTGTTTAAATAGATGTCTGGACGAACCTACCTCCGACGTTGAGCCATCTCCGGGATTCTACATCTCAAAACCTTTACCGCATTAGACATCATCACCTATTCGCAACAATTCTCCAAAGACACAGCTCACAAACCAGTTCACACCTTCGGCTTTTTGAGTAGTAAAAAAGCAGTACCCAACAAGTAGTACATAACTACCGGAGCTGGGCTTGGCTTGTAGCCAAATAGGCTTTTTCAACTCGTGTGTTTTCAGTTTGTATCGTAAATAAAAGATAAGTTGTTCTGTTGAGATCTAACAATAAGTGAGTTCTCACATAACATCTCATGTAAGATATCACGCTAAAATGTTATGTATTTTTGCAAGTCAAAATCATTTGTAGATCAAAAAACGCGAGAAATTAGCTTTAAATGGAAATCAACATGGCATTTATTTTCATTATAAATGAATAATGACTGGTTATTCAATTTTGATATTGGCATTTCTATAATTTATAAAAGCATTCTGCTTAATCAACATTATAATAATTTCATGAATATTTTTCTTTCAAGGAGGTTCACCACCGACCGTTCTTGCCAAAAGTTCAGCTCGTTCTTGCGCTCTCTGAACATGGGTTCCTCTTCTCCGCAGCGTAGAGAGATTTGAACGCGTCTTCATCTGCCAGATGCACACATCGTTAGGCGCGCTACGTCGTTAAACGAGAGACTAACCTATACACAACGATGGCCTGACGATAGCTTACTTTAGATTACAATAACTCGGACAATAAAGATTAAATCATTGTTCACGAGATCTTCAAAAATTCGTAATATTGCTCTTATACTTTAGTTTTTTAACATGATCATAACAAGCGTTCTGCAACAATCAATAAAAATGTACGTATCTCGCGGGCCGAGTATAAGGATCGCGTGTTAAACGTCCGAACTTTGAGACTCCATATCTCAACTTTTAGACGTCAGATCGATCTGAAATGTTAGATGTGTATGGACAATACCATTATGAAGCAGTGTGCGAAGTTTCATTAATTTACTAAAAATAGTACAGTATGAAACAGAGGGGTGAAAGTAGCAGATTTTTTCCGCGAGTGGGTTTACTGCCCCAGCGAGTAGAATTTTTGCGAGGGTGAGTAATCACTCGAAAGAAGAATATATATAGTATTTTTCATAACACGTGCATCAAAGACGCACTTTTCACCTACGAAATGCAAGTGCATTTTACATAGCTTTTACCCAGCCATTAACTAGCTTTTTTTCTAGTTTGCCTTAATGAATCAAATCTATGTTAACAAGCTCCAAAATACCAAATTATTGTAAAAAAAAAGTTTTGGATCTCACAACCAGAGTTTTGGGGTTATCTTCTGGATGGTAACACCTAATTAGACTGAAATTATGTGAATTTTATGAATTTTAATAATTTTAAACAACTTTTAAAAAAATATCCAAGGTAACGAATGTTTATATGGTTATTACTTAATAATCAGCTGAATACAATTAACATGTTATCTCATATAAACTCAAATTGATAACTTTAAGCTTAAATAAAAATATTAAACTGATACTACCTAATAATCAACTGACGTTATTGTACGATTATTAATCGATTATCATTCTGAAGGATTTTATTTGACACTAATTATATAATAATAAATATTAATTCTTGCTATTTACAAACGCGTTAATTTAAACAAATGTTAATGGAGAAAGAGAAAATAAATAAGTATATCTGTCAGATGTATCATCCAAATATTATTGTATTTTTAATGTAAACAATAGAATATTACTATATTTTTAGTTAAATTACACACAAATTTATGTCGCCATTAATATTGTTTATATCGAATAATTAAATAAGTAATTTAACGATCAGAAAGGTATAAGTCGTGCCATCTGTGTAATCCACGGTATATTTAGTATGTAAATTTAGGAAACCGATGCTTAGCCAAGAACCAATAGGATTTGAATCCCCAAAAATGTATACACCTAACTTTAGGGTAAATGTTAGAAAATGCCCAATCGGAAAAATCCTAGTGGAAAGCAAGATTTTTCATTCGTCCATCCCTCTCCTTCGGACCCTCGCAGCATCGAAAATTCCGAGCTGCGCGACCCTCCCTCACTCCTGCATCACTCTCTCGCTGCACCCCGAACAGTAAGGTCGGGTCCTCATAAATATCCTTGAGTTAGTTCGTCTTTTTGTTACTCTACATCCTGCTCAAGAAGTCGGGTCTTCAATAGTAATACAACGATAGTGTCAAGACTAAGCGTCGAAAGATTGTCCAAACATTTAAAGAAAAGTAAGTCAATAAATTCCTTTATAAATAGTTTTCTTATTTCTCTCTCGCGCTGACCTATCTACTATTCTATCTTTCCTCCGAAAGAATCGGTTGACCTGTAAGAGGTCGACTATTCTTAACCCTTCCCGATATCCTGAGTTAATCGGACTCTTTCCTATATTCATACACATTTCCCTTTCATTCTTTCTCTCAGAATTCAATAAAAGAAAAGCATTGAAAAGGACTCGTTTCGTCCCAGCGTATAGCTAAAACAGAGACCGATTTTCTGCAATGACAACTGAGATTAAACTCTCGGACGTTACAAACCCAAGGAAAACGAACTGGACGGGGTACAAGGAGGAACTCAAGGCAAAGATCCGAGGTTTTCCAACCTCCTACAGGACGAAGGAGGACATAGACCACTGCTGCGAGATTCTAAGGGAGATTATCATTAGCTCGTATGAAAAAAATTGCGAGCTAAGAAGGAAACCGACGATCAGGGGAGGCTCCTAAGGTCCCACTTCCCTGACTTTAGGTACGAGGAGGACCTGGATAACAAGCAGTACTGGGCCCAGGGCGCCGACTGGTGCGAGGCAAGGCTAGCTACGGGCAGAGAAAGGGTCGTATGGGCAATGAACACTTTCGAGCCATACAAAGCGTCGGGGCCGGACGGAATTTTTCCTGCTCTGCTTCAGCAGGAGTGGAGACGAGCAAAGGTGATCTTCCTGCCGAAACCAGGGAGGGGGATGCACACGGAACCTAAGGATTATCGGCCTATCAGCCTAACCTCGTTCCTATTGAAGACGATGGAAAGGCTGATCGATAGGCGAATGAAGGAGGGGTGCCTAATGGAAGTACCGCTGCACAGTGGGCAGCACGCCTACCAGACAGGCAAGTCGGTGGACACCGCGCTGGCGGAAGCGGTGTGCTTCATAGACAAAGGCATGGAAAATAAGGGGCTTGTATTGGCGGCTTTCCTGGACGTGGACGGAGCTTTTAACCACACAACTGGGGAGGTCATAGAGAAAGGCTTGAGGAAGCATGCAGCACCAGGGACCACCTGCAAGTGGATTGGTAACATGTTGAGCTGCAGGAAAATCGAGGCAGCGTTGGGAGCACGCTCTTGTGTGGGGACCGTAAATAAAGGATGCCCGCAGGGGGGCGAGCTGGCCCCGACGCTGTGGTGCTTAGTGGTGGACGAACTGATCAGGATTCTAAATGAGGCAGGTGTGTATGCACAGGCGTACGCGGATGACGTCGTCATGATGGTTAGGGGGGACGACGAGGAAGTGATAGCCGGGGTAATGCAGTACGCACTCGGCCTCGTGGAAAAATGGTGTAGGGCAGTGAAGTTGGGGGTGAATCCCAAGAAGGTAAACATCATGCTGTTCACGACCAGATACAAGGTAAAATCCATAGAAGGACTCCGGCTGGACGGAGTCCCGTTAGGACTAGTCAAGGAGGCCAAGTACCTGGGAGTCACGCTGGACCCAAAATTAATCTGGGGAAAGCACATAAGACTAGCATGTGCAAAGGCCATAAACACGTTCTGGGTGTGCAGGAGAGCCATTGGCAGATCATGGGGCCTGGGGCCAGAGAAGGTGAGATGGATATACGAAGCCATCATAAAATCCAGGTTGCTATATGGAGCCTTAGTATGGGGATACAAGTGCGAGCTAAAGGTTCACGCGTCGGCGCTAGATAGGGTACAGAGGCTAATCATGGTGGGCATGACAGGAGCGATGAGGACAACGCCTACGGCGGCCCTGGAGATCCTCCTGGAACTCCCACCATTAAACAAGGTAATCAAAATCAGTGCATGGAAAACCTGCTCCAAACTGGCTGGGGTAGGCATTCACAAACACTTTTTGGATAGGAAGATGGCAGCAGAAGTACTGCCGGCGCTTAAGGATGCGGGCTGTGACAGAATGGTCGAGAGGATTATTTTCTCTAAAACCTACAAGGTCATCCCGGATAGGTCAGAATGGGACAGTGGAACACATGCCTTAAAAGAGGAGGGAGAGGTGTGGTTCACGGATGGATCAAAGAGTGAAGGGGGTGTAGGGGCGGGGGCATGGAGGAGAGGTAGTTCGCTGGAACTGGTGTGCTCCCTGAGCACCTACGCGACCGTTTTTCAGGCAGAGGTGAAGGCAATATCGGAGTGCACGAAATGGATGCTGGCCAAAGGAACAGAGCAACGGAAGGTAACTATATGCTCGGACAGCAGATCCGTCTCGCCTTAGACGGCATCACAGTGAAATCCAAAGAAATAATGAGGTGCAGACAGGATTTGAAGGCGCTGTCGGGAAGAAACGAGGTAAGGCTGCTATGGGTGCCGGGGCACTACGGCATCATCGGGAACGAGAAAGCGGATAGACTGGCAGGCAGAGGCTCTCCGCGGACGAGGGCCGAAGCCTGCACAGTGGCAATCCCTGCCAGCGAAGTAAGTAACATACCGGGCCTAAGACAGGCCAAAAGTCTAATCGGGAGGGATCCACCGCAGGAATGGATTACGGGTATACGAAATTCCACAAGGAGAAGGGTCAGGTCAATAGTAGGCTGGCTGACGGGATACTGGAGGGTGGGATACCATTTCTGCAAAACGGGGCTTCGCGAGAGGGGCGGATGCATGTGGTGCGGCTCGAGGGAGGAGACAACGATGCATCTCATCTGCAGATGCCCTGCTTTCGTGGGCACCAGACAAAGAGAATGGGTGACCCCTCTCCTGGGACCGGAGGAGCTCAGAACACATAGTCTGACAAGGAAGGGTCCCCAGGTGTACCTCACCGATTTTGATCATTTTGTGATATGTTGTAGTACTCGAGAAAATATTAGACACGTGTTTTTACTTACGTGCTAACTCGTCGATTTAAGGGGTGAAAATCACCTTTGAAGTTTATCCCCAAAAACAGGTTTTTTTTAATATCTCAAAAACTATTTGGAGTTTTTAAATAAAACCAACGCCAAATTATTTATTATAAAAAGACGCTACTGTAGGCACAACTTTTACCCCGAAGGGTATCAACCCCTGTTTTTTTTTAGTGGTAAATGTGCAATTTTTCGCTATTTTTTCATTATAAAATTGATCAAATTGGCTAGATTTGGTTGAAAATTGCACTATCATCAAGAAAATAAGAAATTAAAGTTGACGTGTTTCGAGATGTACGAAGAAAAATTTTTTTTCTTGATTGTTTTACCCTTGAGGATATTTTTTTATTTTATCCTTAAATAAAAAATTATATTCTTGAATTATTTTAAAATTTTTTTAATTTATTTGCAGATTTACACATTTATTGTATCTTTTTTATTTTTTAATAAAACAACATTGAATATCGATGAAAATCATTTCATTTTACAATGAATTATTGCAGGTTTGAAATAAGTTTTGAACTCTTGTGTAATAAATTTTATTTCGAATACATTCTACAAACTTATAATATTACAATTATTTAGATCATGCAATTTATGTGTAATACATCGGTAATTGAAAATTACATAATTTTCTTAATTGTTATCAAGGATCATAAGTAGAACAATAATGATAATCATCAAAAAAGTGTTTCAAACATAAAGATTTTTTACACCATGAACATCGAACAATTGCGACATTAGAGCACCCTGCAATTTCACAAAGTATATTAGATTGTGATCTAAAAGCAAAATTTACTGGATTTTCAAAATTTTCAGGATGAACATCCGTGTAACCACTTTTATACCATGAATATTTAAACAGATTTATGTATCTCGAAGAAGATAGTTGATTGTGCACTAAAGATTGAAGTTTAATGATATTGTTTCTTAAATGAAGATTCAATTCTCCATTCATCAATATCACGCTGTCCGAAAAGTGTCTTACATAATTTTTCCAAACCCTAAATCCAAAAACATCTAGCGGTTGTATTTTGCCTGTAGTTTCTTTTGGAATTATTTTTAAAGTTATTTCTTTATTAGTATGTTTTACTTCTACGGCTGAAGGACAGTGCCCAGTCCATGAGTCTACCAAAAGTACACTTGATAAACCAACAGTCGGAAAATATACTTCTATGAGCCATATTTTAAAATGATCTAAAATCAGACGAATTTCAAATTTTAGTAATTTTTAATAGAATACAAATTAAAACAAAAAAATGATCACTAATAATAACACAGGATACCTTCTGAATCCAAAATAGTATTATAATTATTCGAATACGCCTAATATGAAATAATACCTAAAGTTAATTTTCCTGATTTAGAAGCCATTGCATAAATGTTATCTAGTCTGAACAACTCTTGTGATACAACTGGCCCAAATTCACCAGTTTTTTCTTTAAGAACGATAAAAAGAGGGGAAAGAAGTGTACCATCACCAGATATTGTTGGTTGTATTGTATAACTATGAGTCGTAGAAGCTACAGATTGCACCAAGCATTCTACTTGACTTTCCCCTTCGATTGCTAATGTACGGCCAGAATGGACTTCTAATTGAAATCCACTTTGATCTGAATTATAAACATTTACTATTCCTTTTTCTTTAATAAGATTTTTCACTTCAATAACAAATTCATCAGCTTTTTTTTGTAAATAATCTGCTCCTTCTATTATTTTTTTGGTAATAAATATATTAATTTTTCTTCCAATAATTCTATGGGCTCTCTTAAAATTTTTTACCCTATGTTATGATGCTTTGAAACGAAAATCTTCACGACCAATATCCTTTTGTGCTTGCAGGGCCCATTTCTGTAAATCTATATCATGGATAATATGTCCAGCATCAACAGCAGCTTTGAAATTTGTTAACACAAATGAACAAATTCTAGCTATTTTTTCTCTATAAGTTCCACCTTTATTTAAAGTTTTTGCCCAATGTTTTAATTGTGTTATTGATGTTACCTTTCGAAATCTATTTTGTACAGTTTTTAAATTTTAATTTTTATTAACACCACTTCTCCAAAACTCTACTGCTCTTGCTTTATAATCATGATCTAATTCTTCAACATCTGATGTGCACTGCTGAAAACTTTCATCTGTAATACTATCTCTTTCATCATCTTCTACAACCTGCATTTGAATATCTTTATAAGGTTCTGCAAAATCAAGAGTTTCATCCTCAAAAACTTCAAATTCATTAAATTTATGCATAGAGTTTAATAAAATTTGTTTAATATGCTCTTTTAAATCTCTTTCTCGCTGTGTTATTGGAGTTTCTTTCAGATTAAGTGCTTGAAATGTTATTAAAAGCAAGTTTAACACGTTCATGGGATTTACAAACATTTTATTCCACTCTAAAAATTTAACACTGTAAAATGAAAAACTGTTCTTGTTATTTTATACTGTTATATTTAACACGTTAAAGTACACTTTTAAACTCAAAGAAACATAAAGTAGAACTGACCAAAGTAATTAAAAATGCCGATTTCAATGCTTTCACAAGTTGCAGAATTACAAATAAAAATAAATTTATCACAGATAACTATTATCAACAGGTCAATAGCATTATCATCAGCATATGATATATAGCAAGTACTATTAATAAATATTATTGAATACATAGATATACTTACTTAATTTAAAATGTATTTCAATAACATATCATTATATGTGTTTTAAAATTTCAATGTGATATATGATATATATATATATATATATATATATATGATTAATTAAAATGTGTAAAAAATGCAAAAAATGCTTAGATCACCTACTTTGACCGTACATCTCGAAACACGTCAACTTTAATTTCTTATTTTCTTGATGATAGTGCAATTTTCAACCAAATCTAGCCAATTTGATCAATTTTATAATGAAAAAATAGCGAAAAATTGCATATTTACCCCTAAAAAACACAGGGTTTGACACCCTTCGGGGTAAAAGTTATGCTTACAGTAGCGTCTTTTTATAATAAAGAATTTAGCGTTGGTTTTATTTAAAAACTCCAAATAGTTTTTGAGATATTAGAAAAAACCTGTTTTTGGGGGTAAACTTCAAGGGTGATTTTCACCCCTTAAATCGACGAGTTAGCACGTAAGAAAAAACACATATCTAATATTTTCTCGAGTGCTACAACATATCACAAAATGATCAAAATCGGTGAGGTACACCTGGGGACCCTTCCTTGTGAGCTCCATCTACACTGTAGCGCAAGCAATCGACAGGCGATCATAAACGGGATTAGGGATAGGAAATATTTAGATAGGCCAGGATGCTCAGCATAATGGACGCAGTCTGGGTGCTAGACCGGCACGTTCCCGAGCAGGGGCCGCCGTAGTCACCTCCGTTTCATTAGACATTAGACATTAGACAAAAACTAGTAAAAATATTGCAATTTTATTAGTTTTAACCAAAATAACTATTGGTTGTTCTCCAAAACAATTAGTCTTTGCGGCAAAAACAAAATGTACTACTTTTTGTTAAGAGCCGCGATATGTCCTTGTAAAGCTGTTTAAAAGTTTAAAAGCCGTTTCACTTTGCAAAAACATGATTTTTTGCTCCTATGTATAATTTATTGCTTTAGCATTCAAGGACAGTCAAATGTCAATTTCAAACATATAAGACATGTTTTTGATGTGTTTATTCACGTACAATACAATGGTGCAGTTGCTTTTCATTCATGTTAAAATGATTATATTTTTCCATCTGAGACCATTTTGAATGTTTTAAATATGATTTCAAATATACAAATGCCTGATTTTTTGTAAGAACATTTATTTTATTATTATCAATCAATACATCAGTGGAAATAGATGCTGTGGACGTATTGATCTGTGTCAATTTATGCCAAACGGTAATGATTTACTATGCATATATTTCTCAATGCCAGTCTATGCCAAAACTTTTCCAAAATTATACCATTTTATGCCACAAACATACCAAATGTCCAAAATGTATATGGTTTGGCATAGTTTGGCACAGTTTGGGCACAGTTTGGCACACTCTTTAAACAGTCATAGTAATTTTTCATTTCCACTGAGGTACTTAAATTTTAATTCATTTCAAGTGATTTACTTTTAATTTACATTTGGACATCCATACTTCATCGCTAAAATATTAACACATGAGTGTACAAATGAATATTAAAAGTAAATCACTTCAAATGAATTGATTTTGATGGAGAGATCATAAATTGTAAATGCCTGCTTATTTTCAATTAAGTCCTACAAGTATGACGTTATCTCAAAATATGTTATGTGAAATAAGCAGTGTAAGGGAAACTACAAGAAACAACAATTTTTCCTGTTGACATAACGTTTGTAATTTGTCTTGATTAGCAATAAAGTTTTATGTGGAAACTGATTAGACTAGTTTTCGAGGTTAAATGTGTGTTTTAAGCTTACAGTGATTTTAGTTTGCAAGTTAGAGTTACCTAATGATATTTTTTAATTACACCAATTTATTATCATACCATATAATACTTGTCTCACACTTCAAATTTTTTTAACAAAAATATAATATCAACAAAAAATATGTGTACCAAAGTGATCCATATATAGTAATTAATAAATTATCAATATAATTTTTGATAAAATAAAGCAGATTGTAAACAAATAATATGAATTATAGAACAAGACGTGGTCTCAATCGCAGTCACATTGCTTACTACATCCCTTAACATACTGTTTGCCAATTATAAAAGAAATTTACATATGTAACATTAATATTATCAGATTGCAGGAAAAATGTAAAATTTTTTTTGTATTATAAAATGTTTCTTAAGCTTATTGAAATAAGGAAATATTCATTCTGAAAACAGGTAATTTTTGAAACATGTATTTTCTTACAATGACTATGAATCTGAAGTAGGTATTGGAATATGTATTAATTTTGAACGTTCTGATGCAAGTTTTGTAATATAGTTAAAAATAGGGAAATGCTTAATTGATTGATAATAAATATTGAAATCTGAACCGATTGGATTCTAGTTACTATTATTAGATGCATCATCATAATAATACCGAAAAAATGTTATACATCTGTTATCAATTCTCTTGATCTAAATTATTTGATTAAATTTATGTAAAATAACAAATAACAGAAACTTGGGACCTATTTTTAGTATATTATCTGCATAGCACATCTATTGATTGAAACTTAATTTAATCCGTGCAGATTTCAATGTTCGGAGTTAAACGACATTAACTTAATTTTTATTTACTTAATAAAAATATATATCAACGTATTCATAGTTATTATACATATCACTATGCAAGTGTGAAAAAAAATTTACTTCTTGAACTTTTTTAATACTACAACTTTTTCTGTAATATAGCAACTTTAAAATTTTTTATACATTATACAAATATTTATACTAAAATATTATCAACATATTTTTTTTCTCGTTATTATTAAAAATAACCAACACAAGGCCATCTGCTTAAAATATTTTCTGTTTGATACATTTTATATTAATTAAATGTTCGATGAACAAGAATTTGTAATTAATTCACACCTAAGGCGCGCGCGCGCACACACACACACATACATACATACAGGTACGCACGCATAGAAATATTAGATGTCTAAATATGTGTGTGTGTGTGTGTGCGCGCGCGCGTATGATACTGCTTAGTGAAATACACATGTAACACAAAACTTACTTAAACACAGCATATTTCAATTCATGTAAAAAGTGGCAAATCAATAAATTTAAGAAGTTATAGTTAACATAATTAAAAATTGTATAAAAATTTGAAAAATCGAACATTAATATGCTCATGCTGAAGAATCTAGATAGTTTTTGCAAAGTTCATAAAACAGTTGTAATCACTGTACTCACTTATATATTTTTTAAGCAACGTTTGCTACATAAAAACCTCCTTCCAGCCAGTGTCAGAATATCATCGGCATTCTCGTAAACGGATATTGAGGAATCAAGATTTCGTTAAATCTAGCGTCAACGAAGGCATCGGCTAATATCTTTATGATTAAGTTCCTGTTACGTAGTATAGAAAAACTATATATGTCGTTCGATAGCAAAAATTGACTTGCTGCAAGCCTTTGCATTAGCTCCGCAAATCAACTAGTACAATAACCATATTATACACCGCTGTTTCCATATTCGCTTGAGACACGACTGTTGACACCCCTCTCTCTCTCCCTCCTTCTCGCTCGCGCAATCTCTCTCCCACTCTCCCCCCCTCTCTCTCTCTCTCTCCTCTTTCTCCTTTTCTTAATTCAAGAGCTTTTGTTGATAAGCACCAACACGGCAACAACAATTTTTTGTTTGATCACGTTGACTAATATAACTGTTCCTTATGGTTTAGTTATCTGCTTAGTTTAGCTATGAACTTTTTAATCGTATTCTGCCACTTTCAATAAATTAATGACACTTTAGTAATTTTTAACACTTTAGTCCGCTTAAACAAGAGCAGCTGAGGATGCACTTTACTAATACCACGCCTGAAAATCACGTAGGGTGTAATACTTAATATTATGTTCTTTCGGTCTATACACTGATGGAATACGCGCGCACGCGCGCACTAACGCGGTGACTGCTAGAAGTTGCTACTGATTAAAACAAACTTGAAAAACTGCTTTATAAATTTAACTTAATACTACCACTAGCAGCCGTATATATATATTGGTCTACTGAAGGCAGAGTTGATCGAGAGAGTCGCTTTAAAATAAACGAGATCAAACGAGTGTTACAAGACATAACGGGTCACAGAAATGTGCAAGATTAATGAACTTGTAAAAGCACAACTAACTGAATATCATAATTCACATGAATATATTTATGCACTACGCTAAATTATTAAAGAAGCAGGTTAGTTGACAGAAGCTGGTGAAGCGTCTGCCTGTCTGTAGCAGTAATACGAGACCACACCCAAAAGAGAGCACTGATAGATACAACTACGTGAAGTTAGCTTTGAATGCACGAACGTAAAGTAAAGTAATAGAGAGAGAGAGAGAGAGAGAGAGGGAGAGAGAGAGAGAGAGAGAAACTGAATGAAAAAGGGAAAATAGAAATAGAGTCCGTACTGCCAGAGACAGCACCATTCTTGATGCACACATAAGTATGTTCGTACATTTGGCTCTAACATATTCACTTGGAACTCTTAAGAGAGATTTCTCGATACTGAACTAGTCGAAATAAAGGCTTTTTATGTAATTTGTTTATTTACAAAATAGAGTTTAATTAAAAGGCCATACAAATTATGGTACATACGTTAAATAAGAATCATACATTCAAATAAAACATGTCGATTTGTTGTAACTATCAATATCAAGTTTCATGAGGAAGCTGATTTGACTCACTTTTTGAGCTTAACTATGCCATTTTCATGTTTAACTAATTTTTTTTATTCCTTAGAGCTGGTACCCAATGGGAGTTTTAATAGAAATAATTATTCGTCAAACATTTATCTTGTTGATTAATAATTTGTATTACAAACTGCTTTATAGGTTCTGTAAAATCCATAAATTAGTATGACTTCTCATAGGACCCTGTGTATAAGAGCCTAAACGAAAATACTAATATCTTGCTCTCAAGAGACCCCCCGGTTCTAAAAATTTAACTGACCTAAATGGAAAAATTCATTATCACTATAAGGCAATATTATACGTACCACTTTGTTGCATTTTAGTACATTCGCGACGTTCGCGTAGATTTGCGTACGTTTATGTACGATTTTGTTGGGATTCGAACATTTTTTACAGCAACATACATAAATATACGTAAACGACCACTTTGAAAAAACCTCCGATGAGAATCAGATGAGAACCAAATGTGATTTTGGCGTGATTTTCAGATGAGAGTCAAGTGAGTCTCATTATTTGATTCTCACTTCTCATATTCTCATCTGATTCTCGATCTGATCCTTATCTGATTCTTATTTGTACTCATGTTACCGAAGTCAAATGTTATTTTGTCAAATCTTGATTTAGATTTGTAAAGAATTTGTGAGGATTTGTAAGGTTAGTAATAAACAAATCTCAAGTAAAATTTAACAAAATAAAATTTAGCCATCGTCCGATGAGAATTGGACAAGAATCAGATGAGAATCAAGTGGGAATAACATGAGACTCACTTGACTATCATCTGAAAATCACGCCAATTACATTTGGTTCTTATCTGATTCTCATCTGAGGTTTTTTAATAGGGATGCGAACGTACGTAAACGTACCCCTGGTGAAAAAATCACGTGATTAATCACATGATTAATCGCGGGATAAATCACTCCTTTTCTCACGTAATGTATCACGTGTAAAATCACGTCATAAATCATTTGTAAAATTTAAATATTTGTATTGAAAAAAAATGGTTATTTTCTATTTAAATAATTATAAAATAGTTAATGATATTAATGATTCAAATAAATGAATCGCAAAAAAATAGAAAACAAATTTCCCTGACTAAGACTTGAACCCCTGTCCTCCACTTGACAATCCAATGTCTTACTACCTGAGCTATTTGTGCTGTTGCAAGTTTCAAACACCTAATCTAATCATACACAAAAATATAATTATATTTATCATTTTATATAGAATTTACACAAACTGCATATATTAATAATAATAATAATAAAAACACTTTTGAAATTTCCATTATTTATCTTACAGTATTAATATAAACTAAATAAAGTGATTGTCAAGTGGACGACAGGGGTTCAAGTCTTAGTCAGGGAAATTTGTATTCTATTTTTTTGTGATTCATTTATTTGAATCATCAATATCATTAACTATTTTATAATTATTTAAATAGAAAATAAACAATTTTTTTCAATACAAATGTTTAAATTTTACAAGTGATTTCTGACGTGATTTATCACGCCAAATAATCATGTGATATATCACGTGAGAAATCGAGTGATTTATCACGCGTTTAATCATGAGATCAATTACGTGATTTTTTTTCGCCAGAGCTGCATACATACGTTAACGTAAACGAATGTACGCATGAATAAAATAAATATTTAAAACCCTAAATTTTACGGATTATTTGCTGAAATCTTCATCATAAACTTGTACGACTCAACCTTCATTTATTATAACTTGATTCGTAGTAACCTGATCGTTCTTATATACTAACCAGTATAAAAACTGAGCGCCTGCGAGAAGAAAAAGCATAGTGTACTTCGACTGTTGATTTCTTGGCAGCACCACCTGGTCTTTCAACTTGAAGTTGCTTATTATCCTTAATTTTTCAAAGCTTATTTTAGTTGTTGTGGTTTTGTCCTTTGGGAAGATTTCTTTCTTTTTAAACCAGTCCCTGCCATCCAGTTCCATGAGATTCTCTGGTTCCGTTGGAGTATTTACAGTTCGACTCACAATCAGAGCTAATTTGTCCACTGAAGTAGTCAATTTAGACAGGTCGCTCTGCAAGTTGGTACTCATGACAATGATGGTTTCATGAGTCTTCATCGCAACTCTGACGATTGAGTGTATGCTCTGAGTCAGGGTCAGCTATACATCTCTATCCTCCTTCATCATTTGAATGAGCGTCGGTATGTCAGACTTGTCGTTGGTGTCATCCATGGACCTTGTGGTATCTGGGCCCCCTTGACCGCCGCCGTGGCTTATGGGTCCTCTCAAACCTGCCACATTCTGGTGATGACCCTAGAATCTTGAGCAGACATCCTGTTTTTCCCAGGTCAGCACGTTCTTATCTGTTAACAAAAACAGTCATTAGTACATGCATGCAAATCTGTGTTTGAGAGGTTGCTTGTAGCCCTACTGAAAAAAGCAGATGACAATCAACTGATTATTAGCTGATATCAGCTGATAATCTGCTGATAATCATGCCCAAACCTCAGCCGATTATCAGGTGATATCAGCTTAATATTTTTATTTAAGCTGATAGTTACAAATATGCGTTTATATGAGATGAAATATTAATGATAATCAGCTGATTATCGGGTGATAATCATCAAAAATTTGTTATCTTTAATATATAAATTTCACATAATGAGGGCCAGTACTGGTGTTACCATCAAGATGATAACACTAGATACTGGCTGTGAGCTACAAAATTTTTATTTTTTAATATTTAAACAATTTTTTGTTTAAATCAAATTATTAAAAAATAAAAATTTTGTAGCTCACAGCCAGTATCTAGTGTTATCATCTGGATGGTAAAACCGTTGTTGCGTCGCAACATTTTGTCCGATGCTAATTCAGCATTGGACGTGTACATATTGTATTCTGCGCCTGCGCGCGCACCGAATGTGATGATGATTCTTTTTCTGAGAAAAAGATTCTGAGATTCTTTTTCTTTTAGATTGCCGAGCATCCTTGCTCATAGCTTATCGTCCGTCTCCTAGAGACTGCCAGGCATACTTTGCCTATAGCAAATCGTTCGATCTAACATCGAAATCGTGTGTGAGTGTGTACTTCGCATTTATCTGTCGTTCCATCAAATCCTCGAACCACGTGTTTCTCGTGTGCGTTGCGCCATTGTTCTTCGCAACGTCACTCCGATCTTTGTTCGTTTGCGTATATAGTGATACAAATTCATTCGTTTTAATTCATCTTACTTTAAGTGTATTTAGTGTGATTTTAGTGTAAAATAAAAGGGTTTTTATGCCGAGGCTTTTCCCTATATTTTGTATTATTTACTTAATCGAACCAATCATTCCTTTCTTTAATTCTCTTTTTAATTTCTAACTAGGCCTTTATGTGCTTCTCACAAAAAGGCCACGATTACTCAACCGTATTGGCCAAAATTATGTGAATTTTATAAATTTTATTAATTTAAAACAACTTCGAAAAAATATACTGAAGGTTAAAAAATTTTTGATGATAATCACCTGATAAATTTTTAAATGTTTTACAAAAATTTGATGCATGTTTTTAAAACTATTATAAAACGTCATATAATCGTGATACAAAGGTTTTACAAAAGGTTTCAAAAACGTTATTGAACCGTTTTTAGAACGCCACATTAACGTTTTATGGAAGGGTTGATTGCTTATTATAAATCGAAAGCCTCATTTCAGGGCCTCCAATTCGTTAAACGTAGGATATTACGCACGTGTTCACCTTCCCTAATTCTTTGGAGGGGTGTAACAAAGTGTGCTAAAGTGTACCTAAGTGTGCCAAAGTGGTCAAATTCGGACGGGTGAAACTGTATGGAACACTATGGCACACTATATGGCACACTTAAGGAGGGTCAGACGTCTCCCATTATATTTTTAAAACTTAACAGTTTTGGATAAAACTTAACCAAAATAATCTTGAAATAATTGTCTCTCACTTAGTGTTTTAAGAACATAATATTAACGATGTAAATTTTGAGTAATTAGCGTCTGAAAAACATTTGTTATACATTACGCTTATGGAAAAATTCCGCGTTGATTTCCTAAGTTCAATATATCTTTGTTATTACGGAACAGTTTTTAATAAAAAATGAATGGGTAATAGCTGATGTAATAAGAAATACAACAGCAGTAAGAAATAGGGGGGTAAACGATGAAACTGAAGTAAAAAGTAATGCGAAAGATTGTAGAATCTTGTATCAACGTACGAAGGAGTGAATCAGCTGACATATATTTGACTTGCGCGATAGACGTGGCAACGTCGCTTTTGTAGTCAGGCGGGAATTCAAATCATACAACTTCTGTACATATAAACTTTATTAAAAAATAACATAAAACATATCAAAACAATCTAACGTTTTTATATTAAACTTAAATAAGATAAATATTTATTTAATTATAGAATCATAAATCGACTTTATAATTTTTTTATTACTTGTAACACGTGGTTTATTTTGAACACTTTCGGCTAATAAAATAGTTAAGCCTTGAATTCCATCTTTTTTACAAGCTTTTTCGAGGATTGATCTATCAATACCAACTTTCGCAATTTTGCTTTTCAGTCTTGGAAATATTAATATCGAGTAAAGTCTTTTTCTTATCATTTTCTTTTTCTTTCATTTCTTGATTTTTCTTTTTTTTAATTATAAGGGTATCATAATCTTCCGTGTGGCTAATAATACTTGATAAATCATTGCACAGCCGAGTTATTAATTTTTTCAGCATAATAACATTGTTAAGTGCATTGTGCGCAACAACGATATCTTCCTTATTTAAATAATCTTTGACGAGCGACGGTTAACTAAAACTTATCTTATTCTTTTTTCTATCTGGTAATAATGCCTTAACAAGATATAATGCATCGCAAAATCCTTTGACGAAACAAAAAAACTCTTTCAATAAACCTAAGGAGATTGCTAATGGCTAAGAGTCGCGGGAATGCGACGTTGTCGAATCTCCCGTCGCAGTGGCATATGAAAATGGGTTATCGCCTAGAGAAAACTTTTTTTTCTTTTATCATTCATTTACAGAATAATTTTTTATTTGGCATGCACACAACTATACTTTTTAAATATAGAATACATTTATTGATACAAATTTGTAATAATAATGGTGCCCCTAAGACACCCCTCAAAATATTCATCACTCAACGTCTGACCCTCCTTAAGCACACTTTAGCACACTTGAGCATACTATAGAGTACAATAGCAAAGCAAGAGTATATTAAAAATTTTGTGGCACTTTTACGGCACCCAATGGCACACTATGAAACAGTATATGTTAAGTGACGAAGTTACTGGATGAATATTCAGAAATATTAAATTAAATGAAACAAAGACAGCAGGAAAAATCCAGAAACTTCGACGCTTAACGAGCGCAAGAAGTAACCCTAAACCAAAACAAACTTCTCCTCCCTCGGCTGAAAGCGCGCGTGCACAGTCGACGCTGCAGTTTAACCGTTGACCGTACTTAGGCCCATAAGGCCTAATGAGTAAGAAAGAGAGCGCGGCTAAACTGAAGTACGAAGGAGAAGTAAAGACCCTGCGTGGGAGAAAGCCATGACGCTTCCTTCAAGCTTCGCCTCCCCCGATTTTTCATTCCTGTGTGTGCGATCCAAGAGTAAGAACGCTATTCAAGAGTTCGATTTTATAGTTATATTTCTGAGTCTTTAAGTTGGAGTTTAGTCTTAATTGTGATTCCGTCTTGATCATCATTTACCGAAATTGTGTCTTATTCCATTTAAAAATTATTTGAAGTCTCCAGAAACAAATAAAGGAATTTCTGAAATAATTGAGTCTAAGAGATTACTTGATTTGAGAGTTTTGATCGTCAATCTTTGGGTCATCCCCGTCAACAAACACAAGTAAGTCGTTCTCGTTAATAATTTAATTTTCCTTGGTGTTTTATTATCACGCAAACAGCTCCGCCGCGATAATCAGTGCGAAGTACTGATCTCCCCCGTATGGGAGAGTAAGCTATCATCCGCATAATCATAAAACATTACTTTGTTAGTTCGGTAAATTTATTATTACCCTAACAAAACTGGGGGTTCGTCCGGGATACTTTATAGCTTTTGTCGAGCGAAATTGTTTGCTTCATCGCGTATTAAATTCTGTGTGATTGAGTGAAAGAGTCATAAATTAAAATTTATATAAGTGCGCGCACATAAATGAAATAAAAAAAAGAAAATAAAAAAATCAGAGATCGCGAGTGCGCAAATAGGAGAAGAAATTACTTTCAAAGGAATGCACGAGAATTGAGATTAGGAAAGATTTAAAACATAAGGAAATTTGAGACGCGCGCGAGACAAAGACGTTGTGACGTCAAACCGAGTGCATATCGAGTGGCACGCATTGAACTATTAAAATAATTTTTCAAAGTGGATTTTATTTAATGAATTGTCGAGTTTTCTTGGGAAAAAGGGGAATAAAAAAAATACAACACACGCTAATTCCTATTTTCACATCGATTTTCTTTACAAAATTGAAGCACAGGCAGTTTGACGCATCCTGCCAGACATTGCGTAGTGCCAAAATTACTCCTTTTATACACACAAAAGTTCAAATTCATTTATTTACTTAATACACAATATACAATTACTTAATTCATACACATCAAAATCATTTCACTCGAGACACTAACATTTGATTAAATTTTTAGTAATCACGCACAACTGATTTAATATTTCAAATACAAAATTCAAAATCACATTTCACATTTTCTTTTTAGATTTTTTTTTGTCAATTTAACACTGCAATAAATCACACTCATTACACTGCACAAGTTTCTTTTGCACGAATACACTTGGTTGATAAGCACAGGGGTGGGCCCGTCAGGACCTTGCTCGTGCTCCAAAAATACCCAAAACAATCAAAATCTGGTCGACAAGTAGCACTAGTGTGCACTGGCAAGTGATCGCCTGAAGTCGGGCCAGGGCCTGGAGGAGGCTGCTGCGTAGAGTGTAGAACTCCGGGTTCCACAAAAGAGAAACTGGGCTTCTGCATTCGAAACAGCCAAATTTGGTGATGAGACGCCAACTGGATCCCTATAAATATTGTGGCACTGTGGCAAAGTGTGGCACTAGGGTTGGCGTTAATTTTTTTTATTTTATTTTTCACTTAGGCCGGGCAAAAATAGCTTCTATATACCTCAAAAACCTTGCGCATATAGGTTTAGCAGGTGTGCCACAGTGTGTCATTAAAAATACTTGATAGGGAACGAATAAATTTTCAATCGAATTTGAAGCTATATCTTAATACCATTTTTTGTATTTTAATAGTCATTTTTCGTATAGAGTTCTGTCGATTCATATCAATTCTATCGATTTTAATCCAGCTCTAATGCTAAAAGCAAGATCACGTGGCGCAGAAGGACCACAAAGGCGATTTTGAGAAGCAGACGAAGCCGCGGCGCCCTCGCTACTATTTACTTCTATGTTGATGTTCGCATTTTTCATTACAAAGAAATATCAAAAGACTTATATCATATTTTATTATGCCTAACTATGATTTTCAACAGAAATATTGATAAAAACAGCTACCTTTGATACAATACACGAGTGTGTCATTCACAAAATGCTGGAATCAAATCAAAAAATGTTAGGACCGTTAAAGTAGCCGCGAAAAGTATAAGAATCGTGAAGTTAGCCGCACAGCTCTATAGAGATGGGTGTATTGCTTTCTCATCGGTTTTCTACATGCTCAACCACATACAGTGGCTCAATAGGTGTAAAAATCATTTGAGGGCCACGAGGTCTAGATAGTGCGCTCCGTGGTTTTTTGTGTTTAGGTAAATAAATCATATGAGGACGGCGTCCAATTGTATAGGGTGGCCGATGACGAGGTCTAGGTAGTTCGCACTGTGGTTTTTTGTGTCTAAGTAAATAAATCATATGAGGACGTCGTCTAGGAGTACAGGGTGGCCAATGACGAGGTCTAAGTAGTTCGCACCGTAGTTTTTAGTGTTTTTAAGTGTAAAACTCGTTCGAGGGCAGTGTCTAGGTGTACGGAGTGGCCGATGTCGAAGTCTAGGTGGTTTGAGCCGTGGTTTTTAGTGTCTGGGTGTAAAAATCATTCGATGGCGGTGTCTTGGTCTACGGTGGGGGGGGGGGGGCTGATGACGAAGCCTAGGTGGTGCGCTCCATTACTTTTTGTGTCTAGGTGAAAAAATCATGAGAACGGCGTCTACGTGCACAGAGTGGCCGATGACGAGGTCTAGGTAGTACGCACCGTGGTTTTTTGTGTCTAGATTTAAAAATTATTCGAGAGCGGTGTCGAGGTATACAGAATGGCATATGACAAAGTCTACGTAGTAAATATCTAGAGATATATCCCGGCTGAAAATAATCATATGATAATCATATGAGTGCTCATATGATAATCATATGATACTTTCGATCGAATCCTCATATGAGAATCATATGATTGTTATATGATATATCGTACATTCTCATAAAAATAAATAATTATTTTACCCCTACTTGATACTTATTAATTATCTTTCTTTGTACTGCTGATTTGTAAGTTGCATCGAGAATTTATTTTTACATAAATATAACATTGAAAAAAATCCGGATTTGTGGAGATTTGAATTTAGAACCTTAAGATTATGAAGCAATCGTTTTAACACCGAGCCATCCTGATCTTTAATGTCGCATTCAGTATGAACACGGCTTCACAAGAATCACTCCAGACTTCTTCGGCGATGCTGAATTTTGGTAGACAGCCGAGCCATCCCAAATCTCTGCTTCGACAAGAGGAGATCGAAGCTATAGCCAACGAAGATCAGATCGCTATATCTGAATGGAAGGCTCGGATGGAGAAGCTGAGAGAACTCCAAGAAGCGGCTAACGATAATGCTCAAGAAGCGCAAGCGCGCCAGGCCAAATATTTCAACAGCCGACACCGAAACGTGGAGAACTCAGTAGGCGACGAAGTCTGGAAGAAGAATAGAGTACTGTCATCAGCAGCGGAGGGAGTGTCAGCTAAATTAGCTCCACCGTTTATCGGCCCCTTCAAAATCAGCCGTACACTGAGCCCAGGTATTTACGAACTAGTTGACCGAAACGGAACGGTAGATGGACCGACTGCTGTCGAATATTTGAAAAAGTATCACAGTAGAGAAGAAAACGACTGTGAGCCTGTCGCAGCAGCAGACGACTGTGTAGTTACTGATCAAGTAGACGACATCAGGACTACGTCCATCAACAATGAAGAAATTGGAGAAGCGAAAGCATCTAACGCAAGTAGCGAGCGACCGGAAAAGCGTGGTGGGCCGAGAAAAACGCGGTTACTTGTAAAACGCACAACACTACCGACGAAGATTGTAAACCCGACAAATACCGTAATCATCGAGGTAGACAAAGCGATACGCGGAAGACCGAAAGGTTCGAAAAATAAACCGCGTGACGTTCCGAATAGTTTTTCTCCTAGGAATACGGGAGCGCATAAGGCGGCGGGTACGGTTGACAATTAAAATCACGCGATTAGGGAGCTTCATTCTTCTGTATACCGTCCCATTCTCCACTCATAATTCCCTTCTTCCCACATAGACGAACGTCCCATCCGGAGTAGAGGTGGGAAGCGAACTTCTCAACCGGTCGATTTTTGCTATCCCGGAATCACCGACCGAGATCGAACTGAGGAAGCAAGCTCTGCTGAAAGAACTGCAGGTGATAGAAGACGCACAGTTTGCTCAGGCTCTAGTCAGAAGACAGCAGGCGAGAGACCGAGCGACGCAGCTCAGAACCGAGCTGATCGCTGCGCTGGAAGAAGCCATCGCTATTGGGTCGGAAATTAAGGAGAAGTATGGCCACCGGCCGGATTTACCTAAGGGAGACACAACCCTAGTAGAAACCGTGGCATTTCTAAAGGCCAAATGCAAAGCGAAGCCGCAACCATTGCCAGCGCCACCGGTTGTCCCGAAGACGGCTCCAACAGCCGTAAGGCCAGATTCGACCAGCCGTCAGCCCGACACGACGTCGAAAACCACGGCCGCTCCAGCAGCAACAGCCGTAGAGAAACAGCCGACTCCAACCAACGAACAGTTGAACAAAGAGTTCGACCGTAACCGTGAATTGAAGCGTCGAGCGAGAAACAGGCTGCCGACCTACACAGAACCTGGACCGCAATGCTCCATTTGCGGATACCGAGGTATTGCTCGATTGGACGAGTGCCCCAATTACGACGTCCATGGAATGGACTTAACATACGGCGACAAGTACAAGAAGAAGTAGAAGAAGAAGCTCAGGCTAACGGCCGAACCACTTCATTTCCTCCTGCACCTTACCTCAATTCCGTGCAATGAAGCATTTTGTTTTTTTCTTATTTCTCTTCTTTCTTTCTTAATGTTTTTTTTTAGGCAAAAGACTGCCGTACTGGCCAACGGCCGTATGTAAAAAGAGAGGAGAGAGACTAAAACTGAACTATTTTTTTTTACTTCTTTCAATATTTGTATTATCTAATTAATGATGATAATAAAAAGTTAAGTTTTTTTTGAAGGGGCCGATAAACGGTGGAGCTAATTTAGCTGACACTCCCTCCGCTGCTGATGACAGTACTCTATTCTTCTTCCAGACTTCGTCGCCTACTGAGTTCTCCACGTTTCGGTGTCGGCTGTTGAAATATTTGGCCTGGCGCGCTTGCGCTTCTTGAGCATTATCGTTAGCCGCTTCTTGGAGTTCTCTCAGCTTCTCCATCCGAGCCTTCCATTCAGATATAGCGATCTGATCTTCGTTGGCTATAGCTTCGATCTCCTCTTGTCGAAGCAGAGATTTGGGATGGCTCGGCTGTCTACCAAAATTCAGCATCGCCGGAGAAGTCTGGAGTGATTCTTGTGAAGCCGTGTTCATACTGAATGCGAACTCTGCAATATGTTCGTCCCAGTTTTTATGATAACCCTCGATATATTCGCGGATCAGCATTTTAATCGTGCGGTTCGCACGTTCTACGGTGTTAGGCTGAGGGTGATACGGTGGTACGTACGTATGGTATACTCCCCGTTCCTCTAGGAATTTATCCATAGCCTTATTTCGGAACTCTGTTCCGTTGTCGGAAAAGAAGACTTTTGGCGTTCCGAACCGTAGGAAAACCTGTTCATTTAAGTTTTTAATGATGGTCTGAGCGTTGGCCTTTCGTATAGGTATGCATTCTACCCACCTGGTAAACATGTCTTGAAACACCAGTAAATATTCATAACCGTGAGTAGACCTTGGTAGCGGACCCATTACGTCACCAGCAACTGTTTCCCATGGACGCGAGAAGTTGCGACAGCCCATCTGACCAGCTGGTTTTCTTTGCTCAACTTTGCATTGTTGACAGATCAAGCAGCTTCGGACGTAATTTGTCACATCATTTTTCATCGATGGCCAATAGTATGACAGGGCGACTCTTTCTTGCGTTTTCTTGCGGCCAAAATGACCTGACGTCGCTTCGTCATGACACTCGTTCAAAACTTGAGCTCTTTTCTCTTTCGGAAGTGCTAATTTCCAAGCATTCTCATCTTCGAAAACATCATCGACGAATGCGTCAGGCCGGTAGGTATATAATTTTCCACCTAATAACTTCCAGCCGGAAAATTCTAACGGGTTATCAGTTACTTCCTTCTTTAATTCGGTGTACCATTTGTCAGTTGTTCCGTCCTCTGGCGTAATACTCGCAATAATCGGACATGTCTCTTCTGCGTCATCTTCTTCGTAAAGTCTCGACAGCGCATCGGGAACCACATTCATTGAGCCTTTGCGATGTTCGATCGTGTAATCATATTCCTGCAATTCAAGTGCCCATCTGGCTAAACGTCCAGTTGGATTTCGTAAATTATTTAGCCACTTGAGACTGCTATGATCGGTAATCACCAGAAAATGGTAACCTTCAACGTACGGACGGAATTTTTGTATCGCCCAGAGAACCGCTAAACATTCACGCTCGCTCGCTGAGTAATTCCGTTCTGCCGGAGTCATAGTGCGACTCGCGAACGATAACACACGTTCTTCCCCTTCTATCACCTGCGTTAAAACAGCACCAAGGCCTGTACCAGAAGCGTCGCATTGTAAACAGAAGGTTTTATTAAAGTCTGGTCGGTGGAGAACCGGAGCGGATGCTATCAGCATTTTAGTTTGCTCGAACGCGCGTTCTTGGTCATCCCCACAAACGTAGCTTGTTCCTTTCTTAAGCAGTCGATTTAAAGGTTCAAATATCGTTGCAAAATCTTTGAGGAACTTCCTGTACCACGACGACATTCCCAAAAACCTGCGCAGTTGTTTTAATGTCTTCGGAGTCGGGTACTCTATAATCGGAGCGATTTTATCCGGATCCGGACGAAAACCGTCCCTGTTGACGAGCACGCCAAGATACCGCACTTCCGATTGACAAAAAAGACTTTTCTCGCGATTTATAGTGAATCGTGTTTTGGCTAGCTTCGTCAGCACGATTTCTAAGACTTTTAAATGGTCTTCGAACGTTTCAGTACAGACGATAATATCGTCCAAATAGCTGTAACAGTGTGGTTCGAGATCGGGCGTAATCAAGGAGTCGATCATACGCTGGAAGCAGGCAGGAGCACCAGCTAAGCCGAACGGGAGACGTTTCCATTGGAACAACCCCATTCCCGGGACCTTGAATGCTGTATACGGTCGACT
>QLYP01000367.1:109039-130977 GCA_016647725.1 Nasonia giraulti
TTCTTTCGGTAATTTATACGTGCAGCCGTCGCTGGCTAAATACATCAGGAAATCGACGTTCGATGTTCTCTCTTGTTCATCCGCTAATTCTGGGGAATTCGCGTCTATTCTTATTTGATCCAGATTTCCGAGGCTTCCCTCAACAAAGTCATTCCCTACCGCGCTAGTATTATCGCACGGATTACCACCGAAAATTGTTGCTAACGGTTGTCGAACCTATTCTCTATGTAGCGGTTGACCGAACCCTATTGTTACTGGTTCCAACCAGCTGAATTCGTTTTCGACGCCACTTGGATTGCTGCTATCCGCAGGCTGATACGCCTGTTGCTCCTGACTTTCGGCATCAGGATTGCTGATTACATTTCTTTGGTGCAAAATTCTTAGATTTATTTGATTTGCGTTCCGCTCTTCTTCTTCAAATATGCCACTGACTTCTTGCGGGATATGGTTCGTTATGTACGACGCGCGTCGTGTCGCCCGCGACCTAAATAACTCTTCCGAATTTAACAAGGTTAGCGACGGACGGAAGTCTTCTGGCGCGTAGTCACCTGCTAGGCACCTAAACAATCGACGCATTCTATCTTCATCAGCCCCCCTATCCTGCAAACCTAAGAAATCTAACGCTTGACCTAACGTATTCGTGTCCATCGATCTTACGTGGTCTTGTATCGCTACATGCGATCTGCTTAAGTCTATGTACGAGCCAGTTAAAGACATTGTGCTCGTTGAGTATGCTGACATTTAATAGAAGCAGAGCCGAGTCAAATTCAGCACAACCAAAGAAAACTCAGGATGCAACAATCCAAGTTACTCTCGAAGTGAATTTAATAATTAGTTGTCGACACTGGAACACACGTTTGCTTTTTCGATTAATACATGTGATTTAATTTTAATCACTCAATTAAATTTGTAGAACGGTAACAATAATTTGTTTTTGAACCGCGATAAATTGCCTGATAGAGCAAGTAATCACGCACGTTTGTGCTACAAGTTTTTAAATCCGAGAAAGAGAAAAAACTTACTAATTTGTAAAAAACAATTCCACTTTAATAAATTATTTGTGAATTTAAATATTACTAACTCCCTCTATCATGCAATTTTTTTTTCTACGCGAATTCGAAAAAGCAATTATACGCCGGAGCGGCTGTGTGTTGATTGTATATGTATATTTATTCGTACGTTTCTGTACTCAACTACACAGCTATTTTTCTCACAAAACCAGGCTCAAGATCTCACGAAAATTTTATAAATTATTATCGCGATTTATGCCTTAACATTCCTAATAACACAACCATTTGTTGAACTGCGAGATTACGGCTTAAACAGTAGTCAAATTAAAAAATTGCACCAGAGTGCAAAAAGAATTCTCAAAACCCATATAATAGTTTGAATTCCTATACTGACTATAGTTAATCTGTCTCACTCGCACTCAGCCAAAAATTCCCTGCCTAACGGGTGACACTGTATGAATTCGAGCTCTCGGTTCGCGGCGCGCGATGTAAAGAATGTATACGCTCGCTGTCGCTGGCCGCTCGGTCATTGATCGTTTTGAATTTTGAAGGCTGATGCCTGCCGCTACAAAGTTAAACTGCGCGTATTGTTCGACGCTGTCTAATACTTTTTACCGTTGCGGTCAGTTTTTCTTTCCGAGTCTCACTTACGCCTACAATGTGTCTACACTGTAGCACGAGTAGCCGCTATACAATTTTTGTACACTCGCGAGTTAAATAGCTTGACCTTGACACACATTTTGGGGCGCCATTTATAACATTCAGTTAATACCTTTCTGCCGTGTTATAACCAGGGCCAGAAGGGCCCTGTTTATTGTAAATTAACGTCGGGCGTGCTGAAGGCACGGCTTGGCCGACTCAGATCATGCACGTGTTTTTACACGGGCCCGCGGACGCGGCGTAGGTCGGGTCGTAGGAAATAACACACGAGAAGTTTAGATAAGGAACTGTATATTCTATTGTACTATACACAGAGGTGCAAACGCCGCACACTTCGACGAACGATAAAGAGAGACGAGAGATATTACTTCGTCGACGTGAGAGAGTGAGAGTGCAGGTACTTACAACTCAGTAGTGACAGTAGTACTTAACGCAACGGATGTGGAAATGCAGCAGTTCGGACGGTCGTCGCAGCGGCTCGTCAGTAACGCACGGACGAATATCGTTCGCTCTCGAGATGCTCGCAGGAACCACAACAAACACGCGTATAGTAGCAGCGTGAGCTACTCGTGTGGATAGCGCAGCGAGACTAACTCTAGTCGCGGCTCTCCAGGCCGTCGGCACATCGTTGCCATATCTCGCCAACGTTGTGCGGCCAGGCGGCAACCGCGCTACCTATGCTCTCACTCCCTCTCTGTCTCTATCTTGCCTCGTCTCTTGTTCTCGTTCGTTTCGGCGCTCGTTGGCAGCTTACTGAAACAATAATCTTATTACAATTAGTACATGATTAGCTGTTAGACATTTGACGTGCACTCGGCCGTCACAATGTTTATATATAAATTGTTACATGAGATTCTGGCGTGAGATCTCACTTGAGATTTTTCAATAGGGTAATAAAGGTCTGAGGAAATCTAGGTGGCGTCAGACAGTACGGTGTAGCATGGCAGAACCAGGTCAATATGTACATCAGCTGTATATTTTTCAAGGCGAATTCCTACCTAATATAATTTGAATTAAAGTACTATAATTCAAACGGCGACCCGACTTTGGAGAGAACCCTCACTCCCTCTCTGTCTATCCAAAGTGTCTCTGATTATAACTATAGACTACTTTAATTTCAAGTCATTCCATGGAGCAGATCCGGAGAAAAATGGGTAAGAGGAATTTTTACTACAACGTGCAGAGTTTATTCATCTATTTGTTTCTCTTTAGCAATCGGCGCGCGTTATCGTGACGAATTTTAAAAAATACAAAAACTTTGTAGAATTATATATGCAACAATTCTGATATAAAGCAATACATTATATTGAAGGAAGCTACGTGCTAAAGAATTAGCAGCGATTTTTTTAATGTTAAAACGTTTATTTTAACGCGCTTTATTTTAGTAAAAAAGTTCCAAATTTTAATCTGATTGATCGTGGTAACCATTTTTGACCAAATATGCTATTTTTAATACTTAGGAAGAAATTTAAAAGAAAAAAATTTACTTCAGTCAAACGGCTTTAAAAATTTTTAGTTCTTTTTTAGATTATACTTGTTTTCAATACAACACAGTATTTTTGTTGATTTGTCGCGCGTTACAACTTCGTGCATTTTAGTTCGTCTGATAGCCTTAAATTTGAATCGTATTTTATTACATTAATCGTTCATTTTTTTAGATTCTTGATCATCGGTTGCAAAGGCATCGTTGACTAAATTCTTAATACTATCGGAATTTCTTTTCATACCATTTAAAAAATTCAATGAAATACCTTATACTTAACAACATTCAAGTTTATCATTTTTATTCCAATGTTAAGTCACGACCGATCTAATATATTATTTATTTATTTGAACTTACTTGAGTTGAACTGCTTGAGCTGGATATTTGCTGCTGTACTATGGTCAGGCTTATACAGAATATACGTATTGGAACACTTGTAATAGATAGATTCATTTAATATTTAACTAGCAATAGTCACCTCTCTCGCTAACGCTCGCTCGGTTGTGTTTCAATGGGGATTTATTTCAACGTGTACATTGTAAATAAGTGCATAATAAATTTCTTAGGATTTGAATTTTCAATTATATAAAAGTTGATGTTTTTAAAATATTGTAAATTTTGTGTCATAAGATTCTGCAAGGGAACAGATATATTATAACAATTGTAAAATTAATTATTTAATTAAATTTTTTTGATCTGTATTTTTAAATTTAATTGAATAGTAGCAAAAATTTAAAATTAATGTTTTAGGAAAAGAAAATTTATAATAGTGTTAAATACCAGGCAGATTGATTAGACAAAAAAAGTAATGCATTTTTTAAAATTTAATCATTTAAGATGTTATAAACTTTGTATATCTACATTTTATAAGTTATTTGAATATATATTTATATAACTATACGCACTGTAAAAGTGGTTGAAGAAATATAGATAGTGTGACCCTGAAGGACCGGAGAACTGGAGAACTGGAGAAAAAGTGTTCATGCTTAATATATAATAATTACATAAGTAAACGCACTGTAAAAGAGGTTCAAATAAGATGCGAATTACAAAGAGGTCACTCTAATCTCTTTATATTATAAAAATGTTTCACCGCCACCGCTGCCGCCGCCGCCGCCGTTTTAAGAATTTGCCCCCTCATTTGATCCCCCTTATTTAATCCTCCTCAATTAATCCCCCTTAATTATTCCCCCTCACTTCTTTCCTTACTTTCTTTCCGTCAACAAAAGACGGTTATTATGATTTTTCTAACCAACAACGAACATCTCGTTACCAATAACAAACATTTTTTAAGGGAGTTCTCAACCTACTGCGCTGGTCAAAATCGGTGTACTTTCTATTTTCTGTTTGTTCGCGAAATATACAATGTTAAATAAGCTGTATAGATATACCAACAACAAATTACAATTATTCAAGTAAATTAAACACACATGTTTTCCCTGATTAACATTTCAAAGTTTCATGTAAATGCTGATTTGATGCATTTTTTGAGGTTAATTGTGCGTTTTCTGCTTTCAATGATTAATATTTATGAGTTAGAGGTATCCAATCATGTATTTCAAGTACTCTAAATCTTTATTAAATATTTATGTTGTACTACAAGTTTCTTTTAACAAAATCTCACGGTTAAATGTTTAACAATGCATAAATGATTACAACAAAATTGCGATATCCCATAAGAGCCCGTGTTAAACAGCAGAAAATAAAAACATTAATATCTCGGCTTGTAGGTACCCTAGCTTCTTGAAAATTTACATGAGTTACTTTTAGCCGTATATGAACCGGTGTATACATTTTCATAATTTTCTGAGCTTTATTTATTTTAGTTGAAAACTCCCTTAACCTGTTTCGATCTTACGATGGCTGTTGAATTTTGGAGACTTGGGGTGCGTCAAGAGATAGAGGAGGTGGTAAGTTTTGTATATATTACCATAAAAGTTATTATTTAACGCGTTTTTTGTATTTACTTAGGAGTCGAGCGAGTCTGAGTCTGAAGACGACGGCTACATTTCTGCTGGGGAAGAAGTTGTTGGGGATCAAGTCGCTGAAGAATTCGTGGAATATCCATGTCATGGAATTTCCGGATCGAGCATTTATATACATGGGTTGTGTTTTATTGGTCTGCAGCCTCCGACATCTCCCGCTTATGTGAAAGTTTGCCGTACTCCACATGGTATTTCTGTAATCAATTTTTTTTTGTGTTATTGATTTCTTTTAATTTTTGTATTTCTATTAATCGTTTTAATTTTTTCTTTATATAGCTGCCTTACAGAGAGCTGGGAGACGTGTCATGAAGAGATATGGTAGTTGCCGAAGGCTGCAGAAATATGTCCGGGATGCCACAATACCATGGATTCTGCTGTTCTGATTCGTATAGTAGGACAGGAGGTTTGCGGTTTTTTTCGCTTGAAACTTAATATTACACTTTCGGTGAAGTGTAATATTAAGTTTAAAGATTTTCTTTTTATCTTTCTAGGAGTGTATTGAAGCCTTCAACTCACTACTCCTATTCGATTAACGACGGCGGATAATTTTCTTTTATAATTTTTAATCGTTTTGTTTTTTTTATTATTTTTGCTTGGGTTGTTCCTGAATCACTGCTGACGCCTATCAAGGAATTTGCTGGTAAATACTTCATGAAAATTGATTCGTCCTTCGCTACATTGTGCGTCGAGAGATCAGTGTATTAATTAAAATTCTCTGTTTCAACTAACAAACCACACAGTTTGTACATCGAGTTAGCTTATGGCGGCCATCTGGGCTTCTACGAGGGCGGCCTCCTCGATTCCAACCCGATAACTTGGCTAGATCGCACTCTCGTCTCTCTCGTCGGCTCTCTGACGCTCGCTGCGTCCGACCGCGCTCTCAAGGCCTTCTAGACACGACGTCGAAGTCAACTTCATAGTTATCTGTGGTGGGCCGGTCAAGGCTACACAATGAGGGAGAGAACGAAGGAACCACGGGAAAGTCTCACTTTAAAGCGAATGTGTGGAATGAACTAGGTGTACAAAGCCTTCGAATTGAGAATTGAGGATTTGCCATGTTTTTGTACGTTTTTTGTGGGGTATATACGATAGTATAATAAGCAAGAGGTTGCGCTAGCTCGCTCTATGTAAATTGTGTGTGTTTTCTCAGTGTTTTATCGAAGTTCGGTAGAGATGGCGCCGAGAAAAGGAAAAATGAGATGAGAGGAGGCTTTTTTTCGAGTTCGAGTGCTTGACGTCGCGTTAATAGTTGTAGATCGTCAATTATTTCGTTAACGTAGTGCTGTAACGGACATTTGTACTTTGTCACGGTTTATTTTAATAGAAATTGTGACAGGGTTTTAACGTGATTGTATTAAATTGAGAATTTTATTCAAGCTATAAAGCGGAAGAAAATTATGCATAGGTCCAGATCGTAGTGGGATCGAGAAGCAATACAAAGTGCATTTGAATCCCGCGTTCCTGAAGAAATTTCTGACGAAGACTCTGAGGAGAACGACGTCACGACCGCTGCCTACACCGTGACCGAATTCTCCGAGTGGGTGCGCGACGGCGACGACCTTGTTTTCGAGTATCTGCGCGACGTCGAGTACGACATAAATCCCGAGTTCCAAGGCAAGGGCAAGCGGCCCTCCAACGATCGCATGCTCGCCAGAATGGTCCTGTTGTTATCTATAAGTGTGTCATCGGAAGCAGCTTTGCTGTAATGTCTACAACGCTGCGCAATACTCGTTCACTGTGCCTTGCAAGATTTTACGCGAACTCCGTGCTATGCACTTTTACAAGATCTATATAACACTATTTCCATGATTACAATGTGCTGCTGTCTTACTCACTGTCATAATTTTTATACTGTTATACGAAAATCAAAACTTTCGCATTCTGCATCGCGATGTCGTAGACTCGAGACAAGGGAATTATAAACAGGTGTGTCTTAAGTAAAATACATTTCTGTGTACGTGTAAGTCATATATTTATACGCGAGAAAATTGTAAAGAACCAGTGCAAATACATGCCTAACGTACAATCGTAGCTAACATTTAATAGCATTTAATTATTTTTTATTTGATGATGATAGGAGTGAAACAGTTTTTCCAATGACTAGACTCAAAGCGTTTGTTATAAACCTTCGTTATAAATACAGGCATTTGCGCTTGATCGCGCGTCGCTTCCGCGAAAGAGAGAGAGAGAGAGAGAGAGAGAGAGAGAGAGAGAGAGATGCGCCGCTTACTTCTACTCCGAAGAAAGTGCAAACAAAAATAACGCGTTAGTTGTGTTCATTTCTTTTCACGTTGTTCTCTCTCGATTTTCCAGCGTCTTCGTACGCGCGCGTTGCATCGTCACGGCCGACACCGCATAAGAGCAGCAGCAGCAGGGAGGTGGACACCCCACGGCGACCAGTCACCTGGTGCCCATCATCAGCGTCACTCCGCACTCGCTTGAACTCGCTGCAGAATTGGCGAGGGGACGCGGTAGTGGCGAGCGGACTGGAGCGCATTCATCGACCCGATATTATTATTACAACAATTAACATATACATATGTTAGTTGTTCAATCGTTTTATAAGGAAACCAATGTAACTTATTGATTTGCAAATCATTTCTGCAAGAAACCTTATGTTCCCACTTTAGTACAATTTTAGACGGCCCCAGCACGGAATCTCTCTGTTTCGCGCTCACGCGAGTGTATATACATATACCGGTGAGCCAGTTCCAAATCTTTCAACATCGTGTCTTTTTCAAGCCACGCAATACGTTCGATACGTTCGATTTTTATATGGAGCAATGTTCGTGTAGCGATGTTTGTTTATATAGTTGATTTTTGTTTATGTCATTCAGTTTCGTACAAACGTTAAGTGTCCCGCGTCAATTGATTCGGCTGATATTTTCGGCGTATAGATGACGGAAGTTAAGTTTAAAATTAAACGGAAGTGTTTGAATTTTAGTGAATCGGAAGAGTGTAGTGGTTTTGACAATTCATTACAATACATTTTCGTTCTAAAAAAGGGAATTAGTGGGAACGTCAACGTCACGTTCTCTGATTTGTTGCTGTTGTTATTACTGTTACTGCATTTTGCTGAAGCAGTTTTTTTGAGCGTATATCAACAATTAAAGGTAATAAATAAGTTTTATTTGTCTAATGAGAACTGTGAGCTATTGAGGCGTTTTTTTACATAGAGGTTAAATGCGCTCGTGTATAAGCGTATAATGCGCGATATGGTCTCTCTCCGCGGGTGATCTTGTCATTAGCGGGGGTCCGATTAGAGGGGGAGAGAGAGAGTCTTCGGGGCGCGTTTCATAATTTTCTCGATTTTTCGGCAGCACCGGAAGTCGCAGCAGATCGTGTCGAACATCGGCGACGAGTCACGATTTTCGTGACTCGAATGATTGATGAGCCTGTCCGATTCGCGCGCGCGCGCGCGCGCGAGAGAGAGAGAGAGAGAGAGAGAGAGAAAACCGGCCACTAGGTGCTCTCTCTCTCTCTCTCTCTCTCTCTCTCTCTCTCTCTCGGAAATTATAGAAAGGAAGGTATTATTTTTTTGCTGTCGGTTATATTCCGCGAAATATAAGCCACAGTCGCGCTCTCGAGTTTTTTTATTTATCCGCGGGATTGTTTTTCGGTGCGAGAGTTTTATGCGTTTTTATGTTATAGTAAACAGTGTATACGGACAATACGCATGCGACTTGATTACGAAGCACATTGGATTAGCAAACGCGCTCAGAGGAAATTTTTCTTTAATTACATACCGCGCGCATACATGACAATGCAACGCCGATAAGCGCAGCCCTTGTACGAAATTTTAATGCGCTATACTTTCACGCGCAAGATTTATTCTCCAATTAGCTCGCGTAATCAGTTATTGCTCTTTCTCATAACGCGCGTACGGCTTGTAACACGGCAAAATTTCGCCGTGTAACAACGACGTTCGACTCGGTCGGGGTAGAGCCTCTCAAGGCTACCTGTGTGAATGAAAGAGTGAACGTGATTAAGTGCGTCGTTTATTTTTTGAGTGAACGACGAGAGAAGAGCAATGGCTGCGACGGACGAAAAGGACAACGCACGTCGCCGACTCGTGAGTGATAGATGCGAGGAGACGACGAGCAACGTTGGCGCAGCAGCAGCGACTTTTCACCTCGACAGGGCGTTTAAGTCGGCCCCGCGCACCGTAAGACAGCCGATGTAGGTGGTGGAGCTCTTCGTGGGGTCTACCTACATGAGCATCTGATGCAGCAGGACCAACGTGATGGCAGCTCGCCCGCACGAACGCCAGGAACAAAAACTACAGCGTCTCGCGTTCGTAGTGACAGATGCCGCCCGAATCAAGGGCCCTGACGACAAGACATTGGGAGTCACTACGGGTTCCACAGTCAAGAGTTATCTTAGTTGTCTGCGGATGAAAGGCTGTCTGTGTGCTACGAGAATTCGAATTTCGCGGCTATCTGCTTCGACATCGTGTCCGTGGGGTACCTGCGCGCACGCGCGACCGCGCGACTCGGCAACGGCGCGTGAACCGATAGTGTTACGAGCGAGCGGGCCGTAGGGCCGCGACACGTTGACCAACCAGCGCGCGTGCGGTACGGGGGCTAGAAAGAGCAGAGTGGCGGCTGCGAGCCGCTAGCGCTTGAGCCGGCACTCACCTGCCCCGACTGCTCCCGAACGGACGCCTCAACTTCAACCTCAGCCGGTGTTCCAGCTAGAAGAATTTAAGGTCAGTGAATCGTTTTCCGTTTTGGTTGTATCCGTCTCGCGGGTGAACGGCAGTTCCACGTTCGGTTTCGCGAACGAAAAGGTTATCTTGCGTACGCGTTAGTTACCTCCGGATCGCTGTCTTTATCTATTTATCTCTTTGTACTGTGTTCCGTCAAATAAAGGATTATCTCGTCTATACGGGTTATATTCTCAAGTAATAAGTGAAGTGTAGAATTAAGGATTTTTATGATAGAAGTGTAGAGGTATAGTGAGAAAACGTAGGTTAATACTTGGCGCCGACACTTGGACGCACGAGGCGTAAGCTGGTCGGGAAATTCTAGGATAGGTCGTTCGGCGTTTGCGGAATTCGCGTGCGACGTTATTGTGTGAGTGAGTAAAAGACAAAAAATGCAAGCTAGTGTGCGATCTGGTTGCTTCTCAAGTCTTGAGACGCGCGCGAGTCACGCGAAATATCTTTCGTGTACGGGTATTTGTTTGTCGGAGTTGCCTTTGTTCACGGGTTATCTCAGTAATTTATACAAGTTGATTACAAGTTGTAAGAATTTATTAAGAATATACAGTTCCGTCTGATAAACCACGTGTCTCTATTATTCCGAACCGCCCTCTCTCCTTACCGTTTTCGGGGCTGCAGCTAGCCGAGCAAACCACATGCAAAAACCCTCGCGCCGGAAACAAAGAGTCGCGAGACTCTGGCGCTCACGAGGAGCGCCTGGCGCCACCGGGTTATTTTCCAAGCCCCGAGCGAGGGGTTACGCCATAACTGGAATAGCACGGAAACAGGGAAAACTGAGCACTGTAGCTTGACCCGCTTGGGGTAGTAATGTTATTAACTCACTATCCATGGGTATCGGCATCCCCGCGCGCGTGTGTATGTGTGTGTGAGGACGTTCGTATACCGCTGTATCTCAGTTTCTACTTTGTGGATTTTAACCCACCAAGGCTCATTCTTTTCGTTTTTATAATAAATAAATAATGGAAAAAAGTTCGTTTTTCGTTTTGTAGAAGCATATTTTTATAGCGATTTTTTAGTTTTAAGATTTCAGTTTTTTCTAATTAAGTTATTAAAAAAGTTCAGTAAAGTAAATTACTAAATATGTACCTGAAAGAGAATAAAATTACCTATTTTTTAACGCGAAGAATTCAGATTATCGGTCGTCGTTCTTTTTATATACGACAAAGAGTAAAATTTTTTTAAACCGTTATAACTCGATAACTACTCTATAAAACTTTACAAAAAAAGCATGGTGATAAGAAATAGTGAGAACTACTTCGTGTACAAACATCAAGTTATTTTATCAATTATTTCCAGAGAAAAATCTTAATTACTAAAAATCTCTTCCCAACGATAACTCAAGAAAAAAGGCATGAATTATATTCAGAATTTAGATTAAGATAGATTTCCTTGGTGCCTTGATCTCTTTCTTTGGGCGGCTTCTTAGCTCTATTAGATTTTGAGATATTTGAAATTTAATTTTTTTTTAAACGTTGTAACTCGATAAATACTCTACTACTAATATGAAAATTTTTGAAAAAAACCATAGTGATTAAGAATGATAAGAATTACTTAGTGACTAATTAACAAGTTATTTCACTAATTATTTCGTGAGAAAAAAATTACTGTAAAACGATACACCACGATCACTCAAAAAAAAAGGCATGAACCATATTAAAAATTGGATTTAGTCAGATTTTCATGGTGTCTTGATCCCTTTCTCTAGGCTGCCCATTAGCTCTATTAGATTTTGAGATATTTAAGATTTAATTTTTACATTTTTTTTAAACCGTTTTAACTCGAACTACACTGCGAACATTTTTATAAATCATGGTGATAAGGATGATGAGAAAGATGGTGGGCCGATTGCCTTACAATCAGTCTTTCCGTATTTCGCGGGCAAGAACTGCAGTCTAAATAAATCAAAAGTTTCCGACATTACGACATAACTCGATACTGTTGCAGCGATGCACGCAGTTATTTTACCTGTCAACCACATATATGTATCTTTAAATTAATATTTTAATAATAAAATATAATTTTATTAATCATGTAAATAAAATTTAGATGATATCGTTTCCTCACCACAGAGTGGTAGATATCAAGGCGCATTTATTTAAGAAAATGTAAAAATTTACTGATTAAAACATGAAACTTAGTTAAGTTTTATTGCTATATCACTTTTTACATTTTCTTTAAACAAAGTTTTATTTAATCTGCTTCCAATAGCGCTTGTCCTCTTTCGTTCGTCCTTTGGCTACCCCACTCTACTGCCCAGGCGTTGAAATCACCTGCTATCAATACCGGTTTTCTTCCTACAGCATCCTGTACTATTTGGTCCAACAGTTGTCTGAATTGTTCTATTAACGTATTGGGTGAAGTAAATGCTGTAAATGTGTACACCTACGACCTTAGCGCGTACGAATCCTTTATTACGTGTTGTCATATTTTTCCTGAAAAGTGGCGTCTCCGCATGCCCATATCGCCACTTTACAAGTACTGTCCATATCCCACGATGGTTTGTCCAGGTCTCTGTATTGTTCACAGACGATGACTATGGCGATTCCTGTCTCGCGGACATACTGGCTCAGTAGATCCTGTGCAGTCGCGCAGTGATTCATATTCAATGTAACAATGAAAACTTGTATTCCTGACGGATTCCCCTGTTGAGGCATGTTTTCCAACATTTACGGCGGACAGCAGCTTTAAGGCAATTACGGATAATTGTTAATTAATATTGTAAAATTACTAAGTATCTAAAGCTGCATGAAGTACATGAGTTTAAATGTGTGTATTAACTGTAACGAGTACTTGTGGCTCAGTGGTAGACCTTCAGCTTACTAACCCAAAGAATCCGGGTTCAAGTCTTACCGACGCTAGAATTTTTTTTTTTTTTGTTAAATTATTTATTGTTACGTTCTATAACTGGGACTTCAAGATCCACGCGTGCCGTCGATATGACGGCATCGTGCAGTGGCAATGTTTTGGTACGCGGGCGACGGGATATATCTCACTGTACCGAAGTGCACCGAAGTGTACCGAAGTGTGCCAAAGTGTGCCAAAGTGTGCCAAAGTGTGCCAAAATGTGCCATAGTATGCCAAAGTGTAATAAAGTGTACCATGCTGTCCCATACCGTGCCAAACTGTGCTATACTATGCCATACAATGTCAAAAAAGAGATGTTTGTTTCCGAAAAACCCATGTGTGTCAAAGTGTGCCAAAGTGTGCCAAAATGTGCCATAATGTGTCAAAGTGTAATAAAGTGTGCCTGCTGTGCCTCATTCTTCTGACTTGAAATGGTTACACTAGCAGATATATCGGGCCGCGTATTAACACCGAGATATAATAACGCGCCGATGAGCTGCTGGTAACGCTTGCTTTCAGGCATTGGCCTTTCGTCGTTCTTGATCTTCATGTAGCCTTGATCGAGCAGAATGTTGGATATTTTGGCATCTTACAGTCTGAATCTTTGTAGTATCTTCTCGATGTACTTCTCTTGCTTCATACAAAAAATGCCGTCCTGGTCTCTTCTGATCTCGATTCCCAAATAAAAACTGAGGTTGCCGAGATCTTTGGGCTGGAACTTTATGCTCAAAAATTCCGTGACTTTATCGATCTTCTTAATATCTTTGGCTGTGATAAGAAAATCGTCGACGTAGACTATAAGATAAGTCTTGTCGCCTTTGTTGTCTATAGTATACAGGCCTAAATCGGCTCTGCTCTATTTAAACCCGAATGACGTTAGACAGTCGTTTAAGCAGTCGTTCCATACTTTTGCCGCTTGTTTAAGCCCGTATATTCCCTTCCTCAAGCAGCAAACCATGTCTTGCCCGTTTTAAGTACTGTAGCCGTCAGGTTGCTTCATGTAAATGGTCTCCTTCAGTTCGCAGTTGAGGAACGCTGTTCTGACGTCGAAATGCTTGATCTGCAAACCTTTATATCCCGCTACTGTGAACAGCGTGCAAAAAGTTGTCTGCTTCACAACTGGCGCGAAAACTTCGTTGTAGTCCTCTCCGTATATTTGCGAGTAACCGCATGCAACGAGCCTGGCTTTATGCCTATTCACTTCTCCTTTGGCGTTCAGCTTCGTTTTATATACCCACTTGCACTTAATAATGTCCCTCTCATCTGGTCTCGGGATAATCTCCCATGTGCCGTTTTTAATATCGGACTGTACTTCCTCGTCCATTGCTTTCTTCCAGTGTTCCTTATCTGGTCTCAATAGTGCCTCCTTTATGCTTCTCGGCTCGGGCTCATCTATCGTAAGATGCAGTGTAGCCATATACTTGTCTGGAGGCACGCCCCTATTAGACCTTTCGGAGTGCCTGACCGTGTGCTCGGCCGCCTCCTCGATCGCCTCAGGTATACCTTCGTTCTGAATGCCATCCACTGCTGAGCTGTCCTCGTTGAAGCTGGCATAATCTTCGTTTGATGACACTGTATAAGCATGATCGACGAAATGGTCTTTATTGATGTTCTGGCCGTTATGTAAGAGAATCTCACATTCTTCTTGATACGGAGTTTTATTCTTGAAGCCTCGCTTGTCGATGAATTCTACATTTCGGCTGATTTTTATTTTGTCGGCCTCTGTATCTAAGAGTCGATATGCTTTAGAATCATCAGAATAACCGACGAAAATAAACTTAACTGCTTTGACATACAACTTTTTACGCTGTTCCTTAGGGATGTGCATATAAACAGGGCTGCCAAAAATCTGTAGATTTGTCAAGTCGGGCTTCTTCGAATGCCAGAATTCAAATGGCATTCTTGTCGTTGCTCTACTAGGTAGCCTGTTCTGCAAATAATTTGCAGTGTAGACAGCTTCTCCCCAGTACTTTTTGTCTAGATCCGCATCGAAAAGCATGCATCTTGACATATCGAGCAGCGATCGATTTTTCCGTTCAGCAACGCCGTTTTGCTGCGGGAAGTAAGGTGCTGTGTACTGTATACGGATACCTTCGCTTTTCAGAAATGATTGGAGTTCCTTGTTTACGTACTCCCTTCCTCTATCGAACCTAATGATCTTGGGTACTTTACCGAACTGTGTCTTGACCATTTTCACAAATTCCTTGATGAATCCAGCGGCCTGGTCTTTATGCCGCATGATATACAAATGCGTATACATTATACCTGGAATATTCGTCGATGATCGTCATAAAATATCGACTGTTCCCCGCCGTCGTCGTCTGCATTGGGCCGCAGACATCTGTGTGTACTAAATCGAGGGCTGCGTGAGTTTCAGTTTTAGATTCTTTGGGAAACAGTTTACAGGCTAATTTCCCCTTAATGCAGTCCTCGAATACGATGTCACATTCGCAGTCCGATACCTGGATTCCAGTGGCTAGTCCCTTTTCGGCTAGTTCCTTAATCGCTGCTGTATAACAATGGCCGAAGCGTCTATACCACACGTGGTGACAGTCTGGAGCACAGCGGTTCTTTATTGCCACTACTTTTCCTGCGAAAAAGGTTTCGTGTCTCAACTCGTAGAGATTAGAAACTTTCTTTACTGTAGCTAGCACTGCCCCGTTCTTTATGATCTTGCAGATATCTTCCTCGAATATTGCTTTATTTAGCCATCCTTCATGAGCTTACTAACGGACAGGAGATTTGTTCCTAATCCGGGTACATAGAGCGCGTCGTGCGCTTTTATTATCGAAGTTTTTTTGGCTCGCATCTGCGCACTTTATGGCTACTGTACCTAATCCTTCTACCTGAACGCAGTTTTGATCGTCCGCTAGTCGTACGTACCCTCTGTTGCCTGCGTCCAGATGCTCGAAAAATGCCGATTTTGTACCATGTGGCTTGTTGCACCGGAGTCCACTATCCAGCCCTCTTGATCTACCTTAGCACCGATACAAGCTTCGAACCTTGCCAGATAGACGCCGTAATCATCCTTTTGCGTATTAGATTCTTCAGTTACCTTGTTTGTTTTTTCTTGGTGCTTCTTTAGCCAAGCCTTATACTTCAAACACTCACTCTTACAATGACCTATTCTTTTGCAAAAAAAAAACGCTTTAAATTTGATGATTGGGCACCCTTCTTGTCCTTATACGCTGCATTCATGGCCGTCTCGTCCGATACACTGGTTTTTGTTTCCCGCGAATCCATACGCCGCATAAATTCAACGGTTAACTTGCCTTTGACGAAGTCCAACGTAAGGTCTTTCTCTGGCCTTCCCTCTAAAGCCATGATGAGGGTGCCGTATGATTCGGGTAAACTGCATAGCAAAACGCCGATGAATGTGCTGTCGTCGACTACACTTCGGTACAGTGAGATATATCCCGTCGCCCGCGTACCAAAACATTGCCACTGCACGATGCCGTCATATCGACGGTACGCGTGGATCTTGAAGTCCCAGTTATAGAACGTAACAATAAATAATTTAACAAAAAAAAAAAAAAATTCTAGCGTCGGTAAGACTTGAACCCGGATTCTTTGGGTTAGTAAGATGAAGGACTACCACTGAGCCATACTCGTTACAGTTAATACACACATTTAAACTCATGTACTTCATGCAGCTTTAGATACTTAGTAATTTTACAATATTAATTAACAATTATCCGTAATTGCCTTAAAGCTGCTGTCCGCCGTAAATGTTGGAAAACATGCCTCAACAGGGGAATCCGTCAGGAATACAAGTTTTCCAGATTTCGTACAAAAAGTCCTCAATTTCCGAAAAACCCATGTGTGTCAAAATGTGCCAAAGTGTGCCAGAGTGTGCCAAAGTATACCAAGGTATGCCAAAGTGTAATAAATTTCCGAATTTGAACACTTTGGAACATTATGGCACACTTTGGCATACTTTGGCACACTTTGGCGACTTTGGCACGCTTTGGCACACTTTGGCGACTTTGGCACACAATCCATTTCCACTAGGGGGTGAAACGAAAAATTTGATTATCATAACTTTTCCTCTAAGAGGAAGCTATATAGGAAAAATTATATCGCTAATAGTAAAATTTGATATAATTTTATTTTAAAAAATGTATAACCTTAGATAAACAATTTTTTTAGTATAGCACTGATTTTATTATCTAGGACAAAAATCTTAAAAGCATAATATTATTCATAATGTAAATTAAATTCACCAACTTGAAAAATTACAATTTCAGAGCTTACAACATCTTACATGCAGGAAAAGGACACTTTACTTTATTCCCTAGATACTATTTTTAACATACTTATATGTCAATCTCATTCTGATAAATGATAAATTAAATAAAACTTTGTTTAAAGAAAATGTAAAAAGTGATATAGCGATAAAACTTAACTAAGTTTCATGTTTTAATCAGTAAATTTTTACATTTTCTTAAAAAAACGCGCCGTGATATCTACCACTCTGTGGTGAGGAAACGATATCATCTAAATTTTATTTACATAAACTAATAAAAATTAATTTACAAATACATATCTGTGGTTGACAGGTAAAATAACTGCGTGCATCGCCGCAACAGTATCGAGTTATGTCGTAATGTCGGAAACTTTTGACTTATTTAGACTGCGGTTCTTACCCGCGAAATACGGAAAGACTGATTGTAAGGCAATCGGCCCACCATGCTGACAGATGAAAAAAATGAAAATAGTGCAGTTGAATATGAATCACTGCGCGACTGCACAGGACCTACTGAGCCAGTATGTCCGCGAAACAGGAATCGCCATAGTCATCGTCTGTGAACAATACAGAGACCTGGACAAACCATCGTGGGATATGGACAGTACTTGTAAAGCGGCGATATGGGCATGCGGAGACGCCACTTTCCAGGAAAAATATGACAAGACGTAATAAAGGATTCGTACGCGCTAAGGTCGCAGGTGTACACATTTACAGCATTTACTTCACCCAACACGTTAATAGAACAATTCAGACAACTGTTGGACCAAATAGTACAGGATGCTGTAGGAAGAAAATCGGTATTGATAGCAGGTGATTTCAACGCCTGGGCAGTAGAGTGGGGTAGCCAAAGGACGAACGAAAGAGGACAAGCGCTATTGGAAGCATTCGCCCTTCTTGACTTGGTCTTAGTTAACCATGGATGTTCTTACACATTTGAAAGAGAAGACGCAGGGTCCATCATAGATCTCACGTTTGTTAATAGCTGCCTGATTGGCTCAGTTACATCGTAGATGGTGAGCGATCATTACACAAACAGTGACCACCAAGCGATAATAATGGAGATAAGAATATCAAAACAGAGATCCAACAAGAAGGCAACGACTAAAAGAGTCGGCTGGAAAACGTAGGATTGTGATAAGGAGACATTCCTGCTGGCTCTAGAAGAAATACAGCTGTCTGGATCTGCGAATGATAAGGTCGCGCAGGTAATGGGAAATATTACCCGAGCCTGCGACGCAACAATGCCAAGGAGAACTCCCAACAATAGACGACCGCCAGTATACTGGTAGGATAAAGAAATCGACGCGGCCCGCAAAGAGTGTCATCGAACCAAAATACGGAAACAGCGGGTTAGGAAGAAATACTACAAGACTGGTCGTGGTAAAGAAATAGTAGACGCCCTAAATAAAGAAATGAAGAATGCTAAACGGATACTAAAGAGGAAAATCCGAGACAATGAACGACTGTGCCTGAAAGAGTTACAGGACGAGGTTGAGCTGGTCCCCTGAGGGTGACTGTACAAAGTGGTAATGAAGAAGATAAAGGGAGGTTTTATCCCTCCTCCAAAAAGCCCGGAAGTGCTGGATCGTATTATGACTACACTGTTCCCCTTTCAACTGGAAGTACCAGCTTTTCCTGAAGCGGAGGCGAATGACGAAACCATTCTAGCAATCACCACAGAGGAATTACTGGCTGCATGCAAAAGAATTAGGAACAACAATGCTCAATATTGGATGGCATACCCAATATTGCATTGAAACAAGCTATATAGGCACGCCCCAATATCTTTGTGGACTTGTACAACTCATGTCTTGAAGAAGGGACGTTTCATAAGAACTGAAAGAAGCAACGCTTGCTACTACTACCAAAAGGAGATAAGGCACCTGGAGAAGCTTCCTCATACAGACCACTCTGCATGCTGGACACCCCGGGCAAGATCTTAGAGCGCATAATCGGCGTTAGAATGGTCCAAGTCATTGAAAAACCAGGCGGAATGGCGGAATATCAATACGGCTTCAGGAAAAAACGCTTTACTCTTGATGCCATAAGCTTAATAGTTGACACCACTAAAAATGCAACAGAAGGAAAAAGATGGAAAATAGGATCCAAGAAGTACTGTGCTATTATTACACTGAATGTTAAAAATGCGTTTAACTCAGCCAGCTGGGGCAAGATACAGGAGACACTACAGAAAAAAGAGGTACCCGCATATATAAGAATGATTATGTTTGACTACCTGAAAGACAGAACCCTTTTGTATGACACAGAGAGCGTCACGAAAACCTATCAAGTAACCGGAGGGGTCCCACAAGGGTCAGTGCTCGGCCCACTATTGTGGAACATCATGTACGATGGCATACTTAGGCAAGAGCTACCCGAAGGTGCAACAGTTGTAGGGTTTGTAGATGAGGCAGTAAGTATAATCCACGATTGGCTAAAGCATACTGGACTTAAGCTTGCTAGCCATAAAAAGGTGGCTATTCTTATATCCAGTAGGAAGAAAATAGAGATAATAACGTTGTCAGTGGACGGACATGATATAGACTCTCAGCCGAACATTAAGTACCTCGGAATCACCATAGACGCCAGACTAATGTTTAAGCAGCATCTTAAGAGGGCGAGCAATAAGGCAGCAAAAGTCGGTGCTGCACTATCGCGACTAATGCCAAATGTAGGTGGGCCAACGCAGGGCCGAAGGTTATTCCTAGCCAGTGTAACTACATCAATTATGTTATACGGTGTCTCAATATGGGTGGACGCTATGTTGGTGAAGTCCTATGCACAAAAGCTGTCAACAGTTTATAGGAGAAGTGCATTGCGGGTCGCTTCTGCCTACCGAACAGTATCAGAAGATGCAGTGTGCGTTATTTCAAGTATGCCGCCTATTGACCTCCTAGCAACAGAACGAAAGAATATATACAAAGAAAACCGGCGTGGTGAGAATACTCAAAAAGAAGTTTGGAAAACCGCTAAGGAACAAACTCTAGCTGAGTGGCAAAGACGATGGGACTTCAGTGGGAATGGGCGATAGACGCACCGCCTCATACCATGTATTGTTGGCTGGACCAATAGACGACACGGGGAAGTGAATTACTACCTTACGCAGTTTTTGAGCGGACACGGGTGCATTTGAGCCTACCTACACCGCTTTAAGATAGAGGATAATTCAAATTGCCCAGTATGTTCGGAAGCAAACGAAAATGCGGAACATGTCTTCTGCAACTGTTTGCGATACGAAATGGAACGAGAGGGACTCGAGCAGTACCTTCAGGCTAGGAAGACCCCTGAGTCAATGATGACAGCTATGCTTGCGTTGAAAGATGGTTGGAGTAAACAACTACGTAAGGACTATTATCAAGAAGGTTAGAAATGACGTAGAGAATAGAAGGAAAGAACATGGCAAAAGAGCTGAGTAAAACTATTGCTAGCCGAAGGCCACTAGCTAATAGATACAAAACGCTCCTCAGACTGATGCAGAGGAACGTAGGTAACTGAGTTGAGCCCAGACTCCCTCACCCGATGCAGAGGAACGTAGGTGTCGGGATTGAGTCTGTCCAGAGGATGGCTGGTCGATGCTGCTCGAAGTAGACAACCGGACGATGCGGCAAGAAGCAGACGGCTGGACGATGCAGAAGGAAGAAGACAGTAGGACGATCCAGAATGAAGAAGATGAGTTTGATCCTGAACCCCTAATCACCTTGGTGGATGGGGGATGTATGGAAATGTCAAACTTCAAAGGAGAACCCATAAAAGGCTAGTTAACGGGCCCCACGGAAGTATTGTTCAACGATAGTACCTGTGGGGATACGGTGTCGGAGGGCCACTTGTGAAGAGCTTGCTCTGCCTACGCCACATACAAAAACACACACACAATATCTTTAAAACTAAATGGTTTCATAAGCTGCAGAAAGAACCTAGCTGAGGTGATCAAAAGATCGATACTTTTCCAAAATTTCAACTCAAATAAAGCCTGGCAATCGTACGACATAGAAACTACAAAAACTACAAAAACTTTGAAAATTCATCAAAATTGAATATATTTTCCTGCGTTTTTTTAGTGATTATGTATGGGTTTTTTTTATTTTGCACGGAAAAAAGTAAGCCTGGAAGGACACGGGCATTCGTGTATAAAACCCAATTATGCCGATACAGCACATACGCATGCCATTAGTGCACACCGCATGATAAGGGTCTAAGCGAAGCCGATGCAGCACTGACCTGGTGCTGTTTTGACACCAGTTCTTGTGCTATCTTGTTCGCAGTGCGCTCTCTTGGAAGCATGCGCGCGCATAGTGTCACAGGGGCATTTTTCCGTTTGGCGTGCCCATGCCGCGTATGGCATCAGACTTCGAGTTGTGGCTGGTTATATTTGTTATTACTTTATACAAAGGTGTATCACTGATACGATATCCAATTCCAAATAGTTTCAAAAAAAAATGCCTGTCTTGCGCCACGGGTAATTTATTACCTGGCCAAGCAAATATTATTTTTACCGGCATCACTAAACAGCTTAGCCCGAGATCTTGAGTTAAAAAAAAATTGTCAAAAATGACAATCCCTATAAAAAATGCGAGCTATTTAAAATAGACTGAAATTCTTCGAAAATGCCTTCGAAACAAGAATTTTCAGTATTTTATCTGATTTTCTCATTTAAGACGATTTTTACCCTATTTTAAATTTCTCGTAGTCGTCGAACCCTATTCTAAGTAGTCTAAAATGAGATAATCAGACAAAATACTGAAAATTCTTGTTTCGAAGGCATTTTCAAAGAATTTCAGTCTATTTTAAATAGCTCGTATCAGTGATACACCTTTGAATAAAATTACAACAAATATAGTAAGCCACACTGAAAAAAAACACAGCCGTTTCTGCTGTAGAACACGGCAGTTTTAGCGAGTGTCACCACAGTAGCGACTTTTCAGTAAAAACAGCGAGTGTCCACTGGTAGTTTTGGCAGGTCTCGGTAAGCTGTCTCTATCTCGAG
>QLYP01000368.1:1782-32953 GCA_016647725.1 Nasonia giraulti
TTCTTCCTCCCTTTCTCCATCCTGTCCTACCTCTTTCCTACTCTTCTTTCCTCCCCTCCCTCTCTCTCTATTCTTTCCCTCTTTTTTCCTTCTTCCCTCTCGCCTTTACAAGCTCTCACCCTGATTCCCTTCTTTCGCCTTCCTTCCATCTCGCCCTTTCTAGCTCTCACTCTTCTTCTCTCCCGTCTTCCCTGCCAGCCTCCTTCTTTGCCTTCTGCTTCCTATTTATTTTTATTAACAAAAAAATTGTTTTTCAGACCACATAATATTATTAACACAACAACCGTCATCGCCGATATTCATTGTTCAAGTATTATTTAGACTCGCAGAGAGTGAGCGAGAAGGTTCGAGAAGCGTGCCTTGTAGATTCAAATTTTGACAGTTTTCGCTAGCCCGCACGGCACCAATGGAGGTTGCCATGGCAACGCGCGCTCGCTCGCTTCCACTATCTATCTCGCTCTCTCTTCGCTTTATCGAATTTATCCCTCCATTCGCTCGCCTTCCTCCGATGTGCCGAGGTGTATAAAAATATGAAAATATATAAAAAATAAAGTTTATCAATTAAAATTAATATATTCTTATTATTTAGTAAATATATTATTAATATAAATAAAAATATTTGGTTAATTTCTGCCTGTGGAGAGCACGGTGTGCCAGCATGCTGTGACCGCAAAGTGTCGGCACAGTGCTGTCACGGTATGCTAGCACGCTGTGACCGCAATGTGCCGGCACAGTGTTGTCACGCTGGTTGAATTTTCGGGTCCACACGGCCCCACCCAAACCGCAAGCCCCGCGCACAATGACGGCAATACGACAAAATTTATGCCGCACGCGAGATTGCCAGGTGCCCCGGCTTTTGACCGTCATATGCTCAGCATGTGGCCGTCCGAGTGCAGCACGGGTGCCGTCAATGTGCCGGCATTTTGCTCGTTCAGTTTTTGCCCCCCCTCCCCAATAGCAGTACGTGCCGGGCATTTGAGGGTCACGCGTGACGAGCACGCGTGCTGCAGTTGTGCTGTCATCGTGACGTCATACGTGACAAAAATTTTTCGCCGTCCACCGACGCAGGCACGTTGCAGGCACATCGACAGCATGCGTGCTCATCACGCGTGACAGCAAAATACCGAACATTTGCGCAGCACGCGTGCCAGCGGGACTTAGAAAATTTCAGGCCGATGTTCCTTCAACTTAACGAAACGTTGAAGACTGGCCCAGTCAGCCCTGGTATCCTCTGTTTACATCATTAATTGTAGAAAAGATAATTTTTGGACCAAGTGTGAATTTATTGTTATCACCTTGTAGGAACATCATGCACCCAAGGGCAGCCCGGATGTCATTAATAGCAGCCAAAGTTTCAGGACAGCTTTTCTCAAGAAAGATGTACCATCAGAGGGCATAGAGATCATGATGGCTTCCCTCTCAAAATCTATTCAGGCACAATACAACAATACAACACAGCACTGAAACTTTGGCTGGAATATTATAATTCAAATAGTTTGGACGAATTTAGCCCAAACACGTCGGCTTTATTATCTTATTTAAAATTAATGTTTAAGAAAGGAGCAAGTTATGGAATACTTAACTCTGTTAGAAGTGCCATTTTCCTTTTGTTTAAGGATAAGGTAGGGGAGAACATCTCAATATGCAGATTTTTGAAGGGAGTCTCTAGACTTCGACCTCCTAAGCCTAAATATGCATTTACTTGGTATGTCTCTATAGTACTTAAGTACTTGGAAGATCTATATCCATTAGATAAGATCTCATTTTCTGATCTAACGTACAAGACTGTGATGTTATATTGTTATTATGTACATCTCACAGAGCACATACCATAGCAAATATTAGACTGAGAAACATTACATTTTCTAGTGACCAGGTTATGATTCATATTAGTGACAACATAAAAACATCAGCCGTGGGGCGTTGTCAACCCCTTTTGATTTTACCCTTTTATAGTCAGAATCCAAAGATATGCCCAGCCGCGGCATTGATAAGTTATATAGAAAGATCAAAGGTCTTAGTGTAACAAGTGATAAACTATTTATAGCGATAAGAAAGCCTCACAATGAGATTGGTGCTCAGACGATTAGTAGGTGGCCAAAGAGATTTTAGGTAAGAGCGGTATTGATCTGACGATCTTTTCCGCACATTCTACTAGTCATGCAGCTACATCATTAGCCAATTCTAAGGGGATTAACTTAGATACTATCAGACGAATAGCGGGCTGGTCTGCACAGTCGCAAGTTTATGCCAAGTTTTATAATAAGCCTATTTTGATCTTAGATTCACAGGAGTTCGCACTCTCAATACTAAAGAATTAGTTATAGTAAAGTAGAATCAACTATATAGCAGATAAAAAAAAATAAAAAATAAAATAGAGTAAGAAAGAAAAAAGAATTAATGTTATTTTAATACATTTTGTACCAGTTTTCTTTTATCGTATTAAAAGTTATGCATTTCAAAAACACTGTTGTACAATTGTTATTTCTTAACTACTACATGGTAATATTGAGAACTAGATGAAATATAATTGTAGGATCAAACGAACTGACCTTGTAAAGTTCGATCGTAATTATATTTCATCTCGTTCGAAGATATTACGAGTCCCGCCCATGATTTAATAGTTGTTCGTACCTCACAAATTTCCATCCCTTTTTATCAACAATTGATACAACCTCTCTAAAGATTATGAAGCTAGGTAGAGAGCCGCAGCGCGGGCCGGCGGTCAGTCTCTTTTGTTTCCTTTTTGTTTCGTTGAAGGTTGTGATATCACACGGGAGCGAAGAGTACTACATGGTAATATCTTCGAACGAGATGAAATATAATTACGATCGAACTTCACAAGGTAAGTACGTTTGATCGTACAATTAGTATTTGATGATAGCTCATGGTGATTTGCTGAAAACATTTGGCGCCAAGCAAAAATAGTTTTTACTAAAGCAGTCAATAATTTATTTAGCTAATTACAATTTAAATTCAAGAAATTCAACCGATACAAGAAATATCAGGTATTAGAGTACTAAAATTAATAAATAAATGCATTCAACTAAAAGAAATAATCATATTTTGGTAATATTATTTCGCATATTTTCTTTAAAGGCCTTTGAGATAAAAGTATTAATGCAGATGAAAATACAAAATCATTATTAGAAAATAATACGCTAGAAGATTCTACATTGCAAGAGAAATATACTTATGATTTAGAGAATGAGAATTTTGAAGTTTAAAAGGACTGCGATAAAGTACCTTTTTATGGTGAATGAGCATAAAAATTAAAATAAAAGTTGAATTACAAAATTTTCTATAATTATTTAACTTTCTTTTATTAATATTGTATATTCATGTGAGCAGTGATGTTCAAATAAAGAAATGAATAGGATTGATTTATTATACAGCGAAGAAACCTACCCTTCTTCACAAAAAAGTAATGTTTCAAATTTTTCCTTATCAGGTCGCTATTATAATAATAAAAACGTAAGAGGGAATATTAATATGCTCATTGAGAATATAGTGGCTGCCTTAGATAATTGTAGAGTTTCTTATAGGCATTCATTTTGTATAACTGGTATGATAGCTGATGCTTTAGGGTATGATATTAACAAACTCGTACTGAATAAAAGTTCATTTAACAGATTACGAAAAAATATACGTTAAAAGAAATCAGAGAATATAAAATAATTATTTAAAGATCAGAAGATCACTGCTGCTGTGATTCCTTGGGATGAAAAGATTATCTTTCATAGTTTTTTTGTGTAAACAAGTAGACAGGTTACCAATCGTTGTAAGCAATGGTAAAACCAAAAAACTCCTAGACGTACCAGCATTATAAGATGGAAAAGGCCTTACCAAAACTAATGCTATTTTTAGAGCTATTGATAATTGGGGCGATGATGTTTAAGCTCTATGTTGAAACACAACAAACTCGAATTTAGGCTGTATAGCTGGTGCAGCAATGATTTTGGAGACACTTCTAGAAAGAGATCTACTTTATTTGTCATGCCGAGATCATATATTTAAAATAATTTTGGCTGCTTTATTTCAAGTCAAACTACCTGGTATAAATGAACCGAATGTTTCCCTGTTCAAGAGGATTCAGAGCGTTTGATCAACACTAGATAAAAAGAATTTCGTAGGTGGATTGAAAGATAGAAAGATTGTATCATCATTAATAACCGAAATAGAAAATATAACCATTGTTGCAAAAAAAACCTAAATAAACAATTGCCTCGAGACGATTACAAGCCCGGTTGAAAATAATTAGGCGAATTTAGTATATGATATTGTTACATAATCAAGTGGCGCGGTAGCGCCACGAAGGCGAGTTTGAGAAGCAGTCGAAGCTTTGGCGCCCGCGACACTATTTACTTCTATATTGGTATCCAAGATTTTACTTTTAAGAAAAACTTTCCATAATTGTTTCTAAGTAATTTTTATATATTATTACATTCGTGTGCTAATCAGTAATTTTTAATAGAAGTTGTTAAAAAAAACGCTGTCATTTATATAATATAAACAATCTTGTATATGATTTGCTCAAATCATTATCTTTTTCTGCAGTGTGAAAGGACGGTGAAGTTAGCTGCGTATCAAGAATGATAGGGAATTGCTTTTTCACCTATTTTACATATCCTCACATTCCTCATATCATTGCGGGGTTACGTACAGAAAAATATTACTGCGGCGTCCTATTAAATTAAGAGTTTATATTAAAGTTATAAAAATCATTCAAGAGCGGTGTGTAGGTGTACAAGGTTGCCGGTGACGAGGTCTAGGTGGTGCGCTCCGTGGTTTTTGGTGTCTAGGTATAAAAAAAAACATTCAAGGGCGGTGTCTAGGTGTACAGGGTGGCCGATGAGGAGGTCTAGGTGGTTTGCACCATGGTTTTTGTTGTCTAGGTATAAAAATTATTCAAGGACGGTGTCTAGATGTACAAGGTGGCTGATGACGAGGTCTAGGTGGTGCGCTCCGTGGTTTTTGGTGTCTAGGTGTAAAAATCATTTAAGGGCGGCGTCTAGGTGTACAGGGTGACCGATAACGAAGTCTGGGTAGTTCGCGGCGTGGTTTTTGGTGTCTAGGTGTAGAAATAATTCGAGGGTGATGTATATTAGAACAATTAGTGATTTCATATTAGTAATAAAAATTTTACAAAAAAGCTGTGGTCGAATGGTGCTAAAGATGCTTAAATTTTATTTTTACGACTTTGAATATGAATACTATGAATACTCTAAACAATTTTAAAAAAAGGATTGAAATCTCTAAAAAAAATTAACTCTTAAAAAAGTAAAAGGTTAGGCGAGTTTGATATATTCCGCAACAAAATTACGGATAGAAAAGAACTGAGATCAATCAAACAAAGTCAAGTTATATAATTACTACGTCACTTGTCATGCCCGTTTTATTTTGTTTAGTGATGAACAACTAAATTTTCTTTTTATATATGTAAGGCCACTGCTCAAGGAAATTCACTGGAGTGGAGTTTTTGGGTTAGAAATCAACACTTGTATGATGTAGTATAAACAACTGTAATATTAACAATATGTACAAATTAGTAAAGGGTAAAAATATTACAGTAAACGTATAAACTTAAGACTAACCTGAATCTATACAATTGCCGATAGCAAACCTTTTAGTACATCAGTTTCAATAACCTCACTTATAACGATCCTAACGGCTCGGAGTCTTATTACATACTGGCTCTCACTCACATGTCAACAAGTGACAAAGCCAAGCTTGGTAACCCACAAGCTTACATATATATTAGAACGTCATACAAACACTATAAGTACAATGAAACGGGCATGGCAAGTTACGTAGTAATTATCTTGAGAGTTGTTCTTTGCTTCATTACAATTAAATATAATAAACTTGACTTTGTTTGATTGATCTCAGTTCTTTTCTATCTGTAATTTTGTTGCGGAATATATCAAACTCGCCTAACCTTTTACTTGTTTAAGAGTTAATTTTTTTTAGAGATATTATTTAGTATAGAAGAATCACTACAATTTATAAGGATTAAAACACAAAAAAACCTATGTTTACTTAATAAATTAATTTTTTTTTATTATGTAATAAAATTGTTTTCCTTTTTTTATTATATAACAGTAGATATTCTATACACGTAAATGATATATTACTAAGATTCATATATGATCTGCAAGTTATCATTATTAGGACAAGTGAAAATGGCACAGTGAGTAAGAAAATGGATTGTGAAGTTGAGGACCAGGGTTCAAGTCTTGGTTAGGGCAAAGTTTTTGTTCACTATTTTGCGGTCAATTTGTTTGGATTATCATCAACAAATATATAGTTTTCATAATTGTTTAGTAAAAACAAAATGATTTATTTCAATTAAAACAAATACTTTAATTTTATGAGTGATTTCTGACGTGATTTTTAACGTGATGAATCACGTGAAAATTTACGTCAAATAGTCAAGTGATGAATCACGTGAGAATTTATGTCAAATAGTCAAGTGATAAATCACGTGTGATCTATCGTGATTTTTCTCGCCAGGGATCAGATTATAATTAAAAGCATTTTTAGAATCATATAATCTTTTTTTTCTTGATGACAATATTTTATAGTTAGTACTTTCTTAATTATACCTTCTGTGGTTCGATATACGATATCCGTACGCGATTCATGTGTACTACTTCATATTTATTAGCTTTTAGTTGAATCTTTATGTTACCGTTGTGTAAAATATCTACAACTAAATAAGGACTTTCGTATTGATCTTTTATTTCCTGAATCTTATTTAGCCTTGTCGTCAACTCAATGATATAATCGGCATACGTCGGGAGTCTGTCTCTATTTCAAGTGGGCCGCTCGACGGGAAGCGAGGCAGCTTCCCTGTATGGGACAAGACTACATTAAGGTTTAAAAATAAACTGTGAAATCATTGTTGATCAGATATTATGGCTTTATTGAAATATCCTAACGATCAAGTTCTGGTGTGACCTTCTCTCACAAGTTGTCGCCGTGAACTCACGCTCTACTCATTAAACGTCGCCGAAAACTCGGGCCCGCTGAAACAAAGACGCTTTCCCGAGGTCTACCGAAGGAACTCGAAGCAGTGCGCACGCTCCTCTATATCTATAGCTATACACACGCAGTCACGTGCCCTCGCGAACGCCTCCCGCCACTCGACTCTCTGGCCTGGCAGTCACAGATCGGCCCTTTAGCCTCTCCGCACTCAAAGTGGACTTCAAAATCCGCGGAGTAAAATTCCTAGAAGAGGTCGTGGCAGTCTAGGAATGATTATTATAAAATCACTCCTAACCATATTGGCCTGAAGCCACGAATCGCTTTGTCGATTCGCGCATATGAGAGCCAAATGACAGAGAAACGTTCGCTAAAACTACTAATAGGTAGAATATATTATTAATAAAGAATAAATACGCCGCACTTGCTCTTATCCCTAGTAGCCCTCGGTTACGTCCGGAACGCTCCCGAAAACGAACTCGTACGGCGCGTGCTGCATGGCTTCGTGTACAAATGTATTATAAAAGAATGCGGTCATTTCCAACCATTGATCCTACCGTGCATCCCCTACTAAAAATATACATATGGTAAATCACATATCTAATCACATGTCTAATCACATGTTTTATTACATGTATAAACATATATTCTATCAAATTGCAAATATAATTATATGGTAAATCATATGATTATTTTAAACCGATTTGATATATAATTTAACACGTGATTATGCATATAATAAAATACGTAAAGAGACACGTAATAAAGTACGTGAATATGCAAAATTTTGAATATAGAAATTTTACAATATTACACGTGAAAAAACATGTGTCAAAATACGCAAAATAATATGAATCCAAATATTAATAATATTTTTTTTCTATTTTTTCATCATTAAAAATTATAATTATTTTAAAAATTATTATAATGAATATTAGATTGTTATAAAATATAATTGTTATAGTATAATAATAAAATAAAGATTTTGTTCTATACTTTATATGTGCAAATCCAGAAAAAACCGGACACTTTAGTAGGCCTGAGTGAACAAATTTGAAATTTGAGAGCTCACCTACCCGACCACATTTTTTTCGTTCTTTAGGTCATATAGAACCCGACAAACCTTGGGTTCCCAAGATTAAAAAATACCTATTTTTTTCGGGGCAGTTTAAATTCTCTTATGGGAATTTAACACGGGGAAAACTATCGAATACAAGCCACGATTCAACTTTCCCACGTCGTGTATGAAAGCGCAATCCAAAAATATGTATTGCTAGGATAGAAGTATCAGAAGAGAGTTTTAATTTAAGGGCTGGTGAGGTAAAAATGGTTGCCTGGGTAAAAAGTTGTCTAGGCTTGAAGATAGTAAAAAGTCATGAAGAGTAAGATGTTCTACGAAAATGAGCGATTTTTCTCTTATTCTTGAAATTCTTATAACTTTTTATCCGAGCAGCCAATATTAGTCATCCAGGGCTCAAATTAAAGCTCTTTTCTTTCATTTGCATTTAAAAAATTTGGATTAACATTTCAATTTTACGATCAGCTATATATATGTCTATCAATTATGGCCGTTTTCATAGTCATATATATAGCTGATCGTAAAATAAAAATGTTAATCTAAATTTTCAAAACAAAAGCGGAAGAAAAGAGTAACAATTTGAGCCCCAGATCGTCGAAATTGACTGCTTGGATCAAAAGTTATAAGGATTTTAAAAATGGGAAAAATCGCTGATTTTCGTAAAAAATCGAAAAATTGGTGATTTTTTGCTATTTTCAAGCCTAGACAACTTTTGACCTAGGCAATCATTTTTAACCCACCAACCCTCAAATTAATTCTTTTTTTTTAATACTTTGATTCTATTACACTGAAAAAAAACTCAGCCATTTTAACTGAAATCGCACCAGTAATCCGTCAATGTACGAAGACTCGCCAAAATTACCGTAGAGTTCAGTAGTTTTAAAGAATCAGTTCGGTCGTTTTTGCTGGTGTCCCGCGTAAGCAACCAATTTTACGAGTCGCGACTCGCCAAAATTACCAGTGGCACACCGTTGTTCTTACTGAACAGTCATTACGGTGGCAGAACGGTTAAAACTACCGGACTTTACAGCAGAAATGACTGTTTATTTTTTCAGTGTAAAACATATTTTTAAATTGCGCCTCAAGACAAAAAGTTACATTTTCCTGGTTTTCGTTAATTTTCCCCGTGTTAAATTCCCATAAGAGAATTTGAACTGCCCCGCAAAAAAAATAGGTATTTTTTAATCTTGGGAACCCCAAGGTTTGTCGGGTTCTATATGACCTAAAGAACGAAAAAAATGTGGTGGGGTAGGTGTGCTCTCAAATTTCAAATTTGTTCACTTAGACCCCCTAAAGTGTCCGGTTTTTTTCTGGATTTGCACATATACAGATTTATTTTACAATACTTTTCTTCTTAATTTTAAATACCTTTGTACAAAATATTTATTTATAACATACTGTACATTTAAAAGCATTGGTGATTCAATAATTAATAAAAAACTAATAAAAAATTAATAAAATTAATTAATTAAAAAATTATAAATTATAATTAGAAACTAAAAATCTTTAAACAAAATTATAGATTTTACCCGAGTATATCGCGTTCTTCCACTCCCAATTAAACGCTTCGGTTCAGCTGAGCTCACAGCTGACAACGCAGCACCAGCAGCGCCACGAGCCAGCGAGCGTCAGTAGCAGAAGACGGCAGCAGAAGAGGGAGAGCGCGCAACACGCGCTGTATATCTATATATACCGAGCGGCGAGCGCAGTGGCGCAAGAGTAGGAGTAGCGGTGCAGCGGCGCAGCGCGCGCGTATTATAATGTATTAGTATGAATGGTTTTTGTATATAGGTGTGAATGTCTGTGTGAATGTGAAAGTAATTTAGGCGGCACGATCCCCGCTCGCTCCGAGGCCTATGTAAGGACCCGCACGACCCGTACCAGCTCACTAGCCGAAGCGCAACTTAAGCGCCAGCGCAACTAAAGCGCCTAGTCCCTGCTTTTGAACAACTTATGCCTTGAGTAGGTAAACGACTTAGAATATTTTCGAAGATTTCTTATACTTATAAAATTTCAATATAATCAACAATATCGCAACATAACGCGTATCCGTCCTATACTTGTAAAATTTCCAATTTATGTAAAAGAAAGACTTAGAAAAATTTCGTTACCGACTTCAAACTTATACAATTTTCGATAAATGTGATTTTCTCCGCACAGAAGTAAGTTTCTTAGGACATATAATAAGCAATCAGGGAATCTGTCCTGATCCTAAGAAAGTAGAAGCTGTGAGGAAATTTCCGGGACAGAAAACTGTTAAAAACATACGCCAATTTTTAGGAATAGCCGGCTATTACCGGAGATTTATCGACGGACTTAAGGGGACCAGCCTGGGTTAAATCATACAAAAAAAAAACAACAAAATATTCGTCCGATAAAAATTTTTCTTTTCACGTAAATTAAAGGACAAAAAATACCTACTAAAAATGTTTACAATATACACTATTTCTCCCGAAAAATATCATATATATACCCTACAAAATCACTGACCAAAATGCATGACATTTTACTATATAAATAAGTGTTTTTAGTCACTTGCCACGGCTTTGTGAAAGATAAGACAAATATGAATTAAATGTTGTTAGCAATAAGTACAGTGTGAGAAATAATAATTAAATTTATTAGCTATGTATACAACGTATGGATATTTTAATTAATATTTTTCAGAAATGTCTTTCATTAGGTCTGAAGGGGCAAGTTTAAGGTACATTTTAAGCTATGGTAGGGTAAAGAAGATGGTCCGGATCTTTTACAAAGCCGTGGCAAGTGACTAAAAACACTTATTTATATAGTAAAATATCATGCATTTTGGTCAGTGATTTTGTAGGGTATATATATGATATTTTTCGGGAGAAATAGTGTATATTGTAAACATTTTTAGTAGGTATTTTTTGTCCTTTAATTTACGTGAAAAGAAAAATTTTTATCGGACGAATATTTTGTTGTTTTTTTTTGTATGATTTAACCCAGTCTGGTCCCCTTAAGTCCGTCGATAAATCTCCGGTAATAGCCGGCTATTCCTAAAAATTGGCGTATGTTTTTAACAGTTTTCTGTCCCGGAAATTTCCTCACAGCTTCTACTTTCTTAGGATCAGGACAGATTCCCTGATTGCTTATTATATGTCCTAAGAAACTTACTTCTGTGCGGAGAAAATCACATTTATCGGATGATAATTAAAAATTAGAGGCTTTTAGTCTTATTAATAATTTCGCGAATTTATTGTTATATTCTTTCACGGTTTTGCGTAAATAATAATATCGTCGAGATATATGCAAACGTCTACCGGTCCTGAGTCTAATTCTCGTAGGTCTTCAGGCGAGACAGTGAGCGCATTCACAGGTTTCTCTTCTTCCTTCATAGGTGTATTATATATGATTTTATTGATGCTCCGCATAAACGTAGCAGGCATGGAAGCCATATAGGCCTTGATGGAAAACGTTCGATTCATAAAATCCGGCGTTGATTACACCGAATGCGGTTTGTGACGATCTTCGGGATGTAATGGAATTTAATAATATCCCGATGTAAGATCTAAAACTGTGAAATATGTTGAAGTTAAGTTGATAAAAAATATCTTGAATGTTCGATAAGGGGTAATTATCAAACACCGAACGGACTATTATAATCAAATTCGAAGGTGAGATAAGTCCGCCGCAATCATCTTTTTCATCATTGGACCTCTGTGTGCTCTAGGAGGAAGGTATGTTTTGACGTTTACGGGTCGATTATCTATAGTCGGAATGCGATTTTGGATTATGTGTGTAGTAGTGAGTTTTTCTCCAGGTAAGTGAAATTGTTCGTGATAAGTGTTGGAGCACTATAGTTTTCTTATGCTGTGTTTTACCCAGAATATTACTCGGCACCGTCCACGTGTTTTCCTCGACTTAGCGATAGTGCAGGCTCTCTGTTAACAAAGGTGCGCCAGACGACTGTCAAGACCGCGAGGTCTTTTTCTTGCCCCTGCACTCTCGCGCCACCGAATCTTCCCGCAAAATTACGCATAACTCAAGCGATTTATGCTGTGACTGTCTTATTTATTCATGTTCTTTTATTGATGCACACAGCATATTTTGCTCAACACTTCAGACAAACCGAGTTCTCACTAAACCAAGAGAATTAGATAAACCGCCTAGAAACTGCCGAATTTTGTTCTGAGGCCGAACTTATTTACCCAAATACTTATGCATACGGTCGTACAAACCTCCCAGCATTCCTCCTCATGGAGCGAAACTGCAGCCGAGCTCGTGAATCAGGCGACGCTCTTTCGCCTGTCCTTGGACGACTCCGTCACATCCACCCGCTGCGCCCACCGCCTCACTAACTCGAACCCAAAAAGCCCAGACGTGGCCGACCCTTCGCAGACACACCTCTCGTAATGAAAAGACCCTGTCTGTGCCTTTGCTGCCCGCGACGGATAACCGCTATTATCCTCGATAGCGCCAGGAGATAATGGACAGCCGTTTAGGACGCGCACAATAAACACGCTTCTGACCTGCCGCGCACGACTCTGCCTGCAACGAGCGTAATTTCTGCCTTACCGTCGGTTCTGCCCTACCACTGTTTCGTATTCGTCCAGGCTTACACCTGTGAGACAGTGAAAACCCAGAATTACACTGAAGGAGAATTCCGGGGAAAAACCTGCCTCGAAACAGCCGGAGTCTTGGGTACTTTTTTCCCATTGAAAGTAACTCAGAAAAAATCCGAGTGACTTCACCGGGCATCGAACCAACGATTCCTTGAGCTAACGTGTTTCGGACGGCTAAGGAGTGCGCCTTAACCAACTGAGCCACGGACGCTCTTATACAATCGTTTATTTATTCTGTCATATTTATCCATAATCCCTGATGCACTGTCACTCTTGCGAATATTTTCCATTTTTTATCTTCCTCGTAATCAGCAGCAATATCATTTTCGCTCTCGGATAATTTTTCATTTAATTTTTCAAATGACATCACTTTGGCTCTTGATTTATTTATTGATACTCCTATTGAACAGGCGCCATCGTAATCATTCTGGCATGTATATATTGTTTCAGCGTCACCCTCGACGCTGTTAATCATTCTTGTATTATTCACTGTGCCTTTCGTGTCATTCACTTCTAGGGAATTCATAAAAGATTCATCATTCAAATAAAAATGGTCAACATATTCAATCCCTTTTTCGAAAAGGAGTTCCTCAATCAAATTTTCTCCGCCGCTCTCTAAACTTGTCGGAGTCCTTAGGCCTGTCGGCGGTATTTTGTATGCATGCACAATTTACGAGCGCACCCATCTGCGGAGTAGCTGCTTCCCCCCTGTCGCAGAATGGTTTGCATCTGGACAGTTTTCAAAGAAAGTTTGGTTTTCTCTTTCCGGTTCGAAACTAGCACTGCCGGAGTTGGTATTCATTGGAGATTCAGTACATGTAATTCAAAAATTGATTTTAGCGTTTTCTTTAGAGAAGCTCTCCGACACGACTCTCCTGTTTGCACAATTCCCTAGATTCCACTGTTCGTCGCTACATTAGTCGTTTTGAAGAAATTGCATATCATTAATAAAGGGATATTTTACGTTCGCTAATTCAAGACAATTTCTCTTGTATTAGATTTTTGCGCTTGTTTGTTGAAAAAAATCGCTCTTTAATATTCCTGCTTCCTTGATAGGTAATTTATCAGATACTACATCAAAGTAAATATTCAAGCCGTCATAATTAACCGTTATGGTTCCTAGTGTTTATATTGATGCAGAAGTTATTCCTCTTAACAAAATTATTTCTTGTGAATTTATTGGTAAATAAATCGGGACGTGTGAAATTTTTAATAAATTCGGTGAGGAACCGGTATCTAACATGAAGGTTGCAGGACGTATTGATTCTTTGATATTGATTTCAACATTGGACTCGTAATTTTTCTGATTTAAGTTGACAGTGGTCTGATAGAGAATGCATTCGCCCCCTAAGTTTCTGGGATCGAGCAAGTACTCGAAGCGGCAACCTCTCTACTTGCGCGAGGATTACCGCGACCGTTTCCCGTCGGCAAGTTTCCCTCTTGCATATCTTTCATTAGTTTGTAACAACTTTATTTAGAATGCCCAGGTTTTTGGCAATAATAACAGATAAAATTTGCCGGTAAATTGTAAGTTGAATTATTTGAGTTTTGATTATTATTGTTATATCTCGTATTGTTATTCGAGCCCGCTCCATTATTTGGGTTATAACCAATATTGACATATGACAGGAAAACGATTATTATTTAGTTATAAACAAAATTTAGTGTAAACAAAATTGCACGTTATCTCCGGAGTGGCTTCAACAACGTTAACTCACCGAGTCTCTTTCTCGGATACGCGAAGTCACTCTCAATTTCTATAGCCTTCCCACAGGCTCTTTCTAGCGTTTGCATATAACCTATTCTAGTTTGTAATTCCCATCTAAGTCCTCGAGTGAAAAATCGAATGCAATCTTTCTGTAATGCCGCATTAAAATTGTTTTCTTTTTCTATTTCTCGAAGGCGGTTCTAATATACTACCACACTTTCTGTTAGACGCTGTTTAATTTTCGCTAGTTCTCCCAAGACTTCATAGTATGTTTTCAACTATGCGAAATCGTTCTCGTTGCTAATCCATCGCCAAAAGGTCACATTTGAATAAGGCGCGTACAGTTTTCTTCGTTCTCTTCGGGGAGAATATCTCTCGCTTCAGTGCAACCATCAACAAACTGTGTTAATGGTGTGTTCGATCCATTAAAACGAGAAATTAAATTAATCGTGTCTTTAAGAAAAATCCCTTTTATTTGTGGCGCCATTTTTTCCGTTTGTCGAAGTTTATACGCGTTTTAGAAGCAGTTATTTGCAAAGAATTTATTATATTTCCTGTTGGCGCACAAAACTGCTCGTTATTTTCTGTGTTATCGCAACTGTCGTTAGGACTATTCTTAAATGCAGCGATTCCCCAAAAACTTGTGATCCGTCGGTGGGTGTAGTCGTATACGTTAGAAGGCTTTTCTCCCTTTCTATGTTTTTCACTTAAATCGTCATTGTTCTCTGAACTTTGAAAATAGTCGTCTAAAATCGATAATCGCGCGACTTCTGCCGATGTCATCAGGAACTGTTTTGATAGTAACTCTAATTGTGTATTTATTTGCGGTTCACCTAATTTTGTTAAATTTTCGGGGATTATACTACTTTGTTCTTTTTCTTATGATTGTAGATTATTCTCTGCTGTACTGATAGCAGTTGAGTTTTTGACGGTTAAATTTATCGAGGAACTGGATAGATTATGTACATTTTTTAAATTGAGAGATTCAGATAAATTTAAGTTAGTCAGTAATTCGGCCGATAAACTTTTTTCTGATTCTTTTACTTCTAATTCATGAACAGCGTCACTCGGCTCGGTAAGAGTAGGGTCTCGCTGCTCGAGAGTGGGGTTTGAGAAAGGGGCCATAGCTATTAGGGATGCTGCCTCTTGGGCGACTACGGAAATTTTGATATTTTCCTGATTTAAATTACTCGGTTTTAATAATGGTGCCCTTAATCGGATCAGTTTTATAGGTACTTGATTAAGCGAAACGCTTGTGTTAATTTGTTTAACAATATTGTGGTCTTTGTTGTCCGTGACTTTACTCTCTCTATAAATGCTAAATAGATTCTTGTCTAAACCCTGAACTCTATTATATATCGATTTCCTAGCTTTTGGTTTAGAAAAAGGGGCCTCTGGGTGATACTTCGATAAATTCTTTTCTAATTTCTTATAACTTCGATTTGCTTTTCTTTCTAACGTTAGATCTATGGGATCCTTCCTCTTTAGCTAACCTGAATATTGATTTCATTTTTGTAAATCTGGGTTTAAAAGACTGTCGTCTAAATCAAGCGTTCGATTTTCTCGAGTTTTTGTTATGTTTGCTTCCCAATTTATTGTGGTCTTTTCTTTTTGATCACTACTCGATATACTTAGTTTTTATGTAATTTTAAATTACGTTCTTTGCCTTTGACAATGCATGAAATTCCTTCTTTTGACAATCTATTCATGTAGTCAATAAAGGGGCCTAAATAGACACTTATATCTGGTTTATTCTTATTAAACCATAAACCACAGGTAATTAATTTACTCATTCTTTCTTGTCACGATAATTCATTAATCATTAGAAACAGTAGTTATATCGAAAATGACGAACTTTTGAATTTTGATCCTCCATGCTGTATTAAATACTGCACTAATATAATTGTATCTATAGATGAAAAACTTGAAAAGCTAGCGTCAGCACCCGCTGCCGCTGCTCAGCCTGTAGTGTATACCCCCTTTCCCATACCCACTCCGGCCTTGATGTCATACGTCATATCTGCACCACAAGTAAATAATGCGATGCAGAATAATAGCGCTCCTCAAGAAAATAATGAAAAGCAAAACGGCACTTATAAAAAGAATAACGTACGCAGATATTCAGGAGAACGCAATGGCGGGGATAATAGAAATTATAAAAACAATAATGGGCACAATAATCGAGACGATAATAGGAGTTAAAACAATAATAATGGGTACAAAAATCGAGACAATGACAGGAATTATAACAACAATGATAGAGATGACAATCGAAATTACGATCGGTGCGATGACGCGGGATACGACAACAGGCGTAATGACCGCGGGTTCGAATATCGTCGATATAGCCGGGATTTTGACAATAGGCGCAACGACGGTAGATGCAACAATAATAACAATCGTTACAATGATCAGAATAACGGCAATTATAACAATGATCGTAATAGACAAGATAACAGAAATGCCAGAAATCAGTCCGGAGATTCTTTAAACTACCAGGATGCTCATTACCAGTCGGGGGTATCGGACAATCAATAAGCAACAATCCATCAAATCCGAAACCAATGCCAACACAAGAAAAGAAAGTGAAGGGGAAAATCAGTAAGAAGCAGGAAAAAATCGAAAATTCAAAGAAACAAATAAAGGAGATAGCCGTGCAGTTTAATGAGCTAAAAGAACAGTCAAAACAGGAGGAAGAAGCCAATGTGCAGAAGAAAATGAATAATCGGAAGTACTTTCGGAAGTTCTTTAACTCATGTTAAAGAAATCATCCGAGAGAAGCTGCATATCTTCGGGCTACCCGGGGAGAAACTTAAAGCAACAACACTAGTGTCGCACAAGATACCTACTATTACAAATGTCCCAGTACGATCGAAAGGATACAGACCAAGTGAAGAGAAAGAGGAGTTAGGGCGCCAGATGGGGCAGATGCTGAAGGACGACATAATCAAACCAACAGATTCACCTTACAGCTCTCCTACATACATGATACCCAAAAAGCCCGCAGCGGACGGTACGAAAAGATGGCGATTAGTAATAGATTTTAGAAAACTGAACGAAGTAGTAAATAGCTACCCGATACCCAATACAGCGGATATTATCGACAGCGTCGCCTCAGCTAGGTACATAATCGTCATAAACATGAGGACCAGGTTCTACCAGATACCAATGGACCCCGCAGACGTCCACAAAACAGCCTTTACTGTACCGTTCGGCCATTACTGCTATCAACGTTTAGGAATGGGGCTCAAAGGCGTTCCTTCAACATTTCAGTCCCTGATGGACTTAGCACTTGCGGGCCTACAAGGAACAGAACTGTACGTCTATTTAGATGATATAATCGTTTATAATCGTTTTGATAATCGGGATCTTGAAGAGCAGGGTAAGAAGTTACGACGCTTGATGAAGAGACTAGACGACGCCAACTTGACAATCGAGCCTATGAAGTGCCAATTCCTGCAGTGAGAGGCACACTTTTTAGGACATATCCTACAGGAGCTTTATCTTTGGATTTAGCCCATATTAGAATTGAGCCCGAAAGACTTTGCGAAATCAGCAGCAATCCTATCTAGACTGTTAAGAAAGAACGAGCCCTTTGTCTGGACAGAAGAGCATCAGCAAGCCTTTGACAAATTACGAACGGCATTGTGCAAAGAACCAGTGATGAAGGCACCGGACCTAACTATTCCGATTTGGTAATAACCGACGCGTCTGATTACCCCATAGGAGCCATCTTGAGCCAAGGACAGTTGAGCAGTGACCAGCCCTGCGCTTATGCATCGCGAGTCCTTAAAGGACCCGAGCTAAGATACATCACCTACGACAGGGAACTACTAGCTGTAGTGTTCGCAAATGACCAATTTAGAGACTACCTCGCAGGACACAAATTTACGGTAGTAACAGATCTCGAGCCCTTGAAATATTTCTTCACCACGAAAAAACCCGATCTAAGGTTCAACAGATTGAAAGCAGAGCTCAGAGGCTACGAATTCGACATTGTATACAGACCCAGAACTCGCAACGGAAACGCAGATGCACTCTCTAGAAACCCTATCCTCGACGAAGGAGAAGAAAATCCAGAGAGGCCAAAAGCAGAGTTGTACGAGTTGGCAGATAAGCAAAAGCACGACACTACAATACTACGATTTAAAACAACAAGGAAAAGAGGCAAGTCCAAAAAGCTTCCGGAATTAGCTGATACTGCAGACAAAGAAATAATATCGATATAATCAGAAAACTCTAGAAACCCAAGAGAAAGAAAACGACGAGTCATAGTTTACACCGAGAGCACGGGTCCAGATAACTCCTCAGATGACGAATGAAAACGGGAACGAGAAATGGTAAAAAGAGAGTTTACAAGAAGGTTCACGGCGAGAAAACAGGGAAAATATACCCAACGTGCCACAAATTATCCGACTCACGGGAAACATCCGAGCCAATTCTCAGTCAGGCAGACCCGAACAGGGTCTTGGGGAAAATCTGCAAGGAAGAAAATATGAGACTCAGAGTGCAAGCAATTACACCACAAACTCGGGAATCGAATTACAACGACGACCCTAAGAGGCCAATACGGAAGCAAACCCTTAATAGAAGTCCACCGAAGTTTCACAGAAACGACATGGATATCAGCGAAGACAGCAACAGTAGCTTAGGTAGTGACGCTGAATATGAATCTTTAGGAGCCGGTCAAGTAGAACAGGAACAGGAGGTAGAAATCTCACGCAACCTTATCAAGAAAGAACCTTCACGGAATTGCCACGACTTATCACAACCACTAACTTCGAGACTGACACGAAGCAGTAACAACAGTCATAAAACATCAAGGCCAATCCCTCAGAAAACGAACAGTGAACCGAGTAACGTAGACCCTGGTAATAAACCGACGAGCGCAGAATCACCGATAGTAAACTTTCGGCAAACGTTGTTTGCCAAGGAGAATAAATTTCGAACTCGCCTTACCATAGACGTAGAGGAGATAAGTAGACAAGATAAGTCAGAAGTTCTAAATGAAATATGGGAAAGCGGAGCGCAAAGTATCAACGAGATACCTGACAAAAAGAGGGTCAATAAAAGAAATCCAAACGCTGAAACACCATACGATAGCTTAGACTCTCCACAGCCGATTCTTACCACACATATTCTCTTAGCTTCACACGACAGTCATCCTAGCACTCTAAAATACACTCTTCTAATTTACAGACCAAGGAAAGATTTTTATCACATTCATCGCAAATAGACGATGAAGCTAACGCATATTCCTTGTCTGAAAGCAGTGCTTCAGAAGCATGCAGGGAAGACATCGACCTACGCCGTCATAACATGAGCAATGTCACAAACGCACACGTCTGCAACGCGTGCAGCGAAGACGAGTCAGCGACAAGAGTCCGCCGAGCCGTACTACGATGCATAGCGTCCGAATGCATCGTAGACGTTAGCTCAGTGGTTAGATCTCCCGCTTGTTAATCTCGGGGTCCGCGGTTCAAGCCCGCGTCTACTCTTTTTCGCTTTCCGACTCGACTCCTCTCCGTCCGTTATAGCAAATGCGATAATACTAGTCCCATAAAGGGAGGAAGCCGTCACGAGTCCGTAAAGCCAATTGAGGGCTCGTTTAACGATCAACCGGCAACCGATCGGATGGCAGCAACTATGGTCACGACACCCAGGGCTCAGCCTACCCCGACACCATACACGGGAACAGATTTGGATGCAATGGCCCAACGGTATTGCGTGTACTCACAGCATGAAGATTGTGCGGAACCATCTAAACGGTTAACACACGATAAAAACATACCCATGGAGCCACCGGGAAACTGCTTGTTCAACTCGATAATAAAAATCTTAAATTTACAAATGACATTGAGTCAACTGAGATATAAACTCTTGTGCAGTCCGCATGTGGAATCAGAAGTCGAGTATGGAGACGCGGATTGCATATATGTATTCTCGAGGGAGTTCGGATACAACGTATGTGTACATTTCCAAACGGATAACCGAAATAATTACTGTCACTTCAATCTAAACGGGGTTAAGGAATTTATACATTTACACCTAGCGGGCAATCACTTCACGCCGTATATTATAACAAAGGACGAATCGGACGAAGAATCGGAATCTGAATCAGAGCAGAAAGAATAACCGGCAAACTTCCAAACAAACCCTTACGTGAGTGAAGCCATGGCACGCTATTTAATAGCTGAAGCGCGACCAGAACAAGATTCACCAGAGTGGGAAAGAGATCCTAATGACAACGAGCTATTTACTAATTGTAAGATACAAAGCCTGAACGATCACCCGTTCGGGCATAAATGCAACTGTTGTGTCCCTACATGTAAAATGAATATGAATTACTTATCTTTAATCTGTAGACAGACGCATATTATGACGCACCTTATAGTATACCGGCCTAGGTAGCATAAAGTCTAGCCGTCTCTTAGGTTTTCCCAACCATCATTACTAGGTATCATAAAATATATCCGTCGCTGGGGTTTTTCCGACCCTAATAAAAAGATCGGCGCCATTATCCATAGCAATACGGACATTTTGTACCCAACAACTACTCCGCCTACCTAAGCCCCTCTACGGTTCATACTCTCAAAAAGCCCATACCTGGTCTAATCCTCTCTCTGACGCAAATAGCACGTTTTTCCGCCATCATCATCTGTTTTACCTATTTCAACTACAGCATTGCTAGTCCTTATAAGCATCTACACCGACAGATCCAACACAGAACCATTGTAACCTCTGCACACACAAGACCTCTCGGTCTCCACGACACTTCTTACATAGTATAGAATTTGTTAGGATAAATTTAAGTGTTAAACATCATCCATATACATTTCAACTTATTCAAATATCAGTTGTTCGCCATTAAGTTAGCGTGCAACGTGGGTATTCCAGAAAGATCTACTTTCACTAAAAAATAACTTTTACCCACGCGTCAACAGCAACCTTGCTTATATCTTGGCAGAAGACATGATCCTCGACACAGAAGTACTAAACGCTTTAATAGAAAGGCGCTAATTACACGCAAAGGAGCCCTTAAAAACACAATGTTTTGTAGGCGAATTCATCGTAACAACGTTCATGTTCGGTATCGTTTTGAAGAAACACCTACACGACAAACCCTTAAGACCGGATATTGCTGGGTGTATAAAAACACTACTATCCTGGATAGATAAAATCATTACAGATAGGTCAAGTTAATAAACACGAAGCAGCGCATCTGCTTCGTCGTGGTTCTCTGATGGAAGAGCTGGGGAAGTTGGCTAAGCTGCAGCTAGCTCGCCCGACTCAGCAACTGCAACGATTCCAGGAACATCGTCAGAAACACCACCCTCATCCGAATCCAGGAACAGAGTTCCCAATAGATCGTCCGGCTCAGAAGAAGTTGAGCTAGACGGCACCTGAGCTGAAGGCTTATCGACGTTCCAGGGCGAAGTAGGAGGAGTTATACCGACTCAAGTATCAACGGGGTCTAGGTTAGGCCGCCCAGGGACTAACACCCTATCAGGCTTATAAGGAATTCGGAGACTGGGCCGAACCTGCAACAAGGAGAGGGATCATATAGAAACAAGTAAGCAGAGCGCAAAGTAGAAGTTAATTCACGTAACCGTAACAGAAGATGCATAAAAGATACGCTAGAAGAGACTGTCGGAATTGCTATCAGTCACAATCCGACGAGGATTGGCAGAACGAACCGCCGACTCAGAAGAAACAGCCAATAAAGGCGAAGGCGACCCGCGGGTGAGAGTATTCACGGGAGAAAAGGAGCAATGCCTAACGTGACTAGTCCAATCATCAGGTTTTAGCAATTATCGATAGCCCAGATATTGATACCGACAAGCCTGCGTTTGCTCACCGGCTAGAGATTCCAACACTAAGTTTCGCACATCGCCACGCGGACCGCGGCAATTAACACACACCGTAGTATTATCCCAACAAAATCTACGAACCAAATGGTCATTTAAACATTGATAAATACGTAAACATGTAATCCCAACAAATCGGGCAGGGTACTAATACGAGCCCAGAATTTTTCGAAATCGATAACCGGGAAGACGGACGCACGATTATCTCGGCACTATGCGATGAGCTGAACGAATTATTTGATAGCATAGAAAAGGAAGGATTTGACGAATCATTAGAGAGATCGACCTCAACCATGGATCGCTCGAACGGCTCGCCGAGCGCCGGCATTGATAAATGAGGTAAAGCGTCCTGAGATAAAGATTCGCGTGGAGGCACCGCTCGAGAGACCTCAAATTACAGCACGGAGCTCCAGCCGACGGGAACACCGACTCGTAATTTTCCGAATCCGTACGTGTAACGTTAAGAGAACTGTCGTGAATTACGGGATGAGAGCCAGATAAATTTGTGCGGAAAAATACTCGGTATAAGCAAGAGCACCGTCGTGGAAATCGCTCCTAACAGTCGACGCGGGAATTGCCTCGATGCAGAAACTGCAGCACTATTGTACTAGTAACCAGCCCTCCCCGATATGTTCTCTCGCGTTAAATCCGACCCACTATTGCAAACGTAGCGACCTAATCGCGAGTAGTAGCGCACGGATACACGGGGGGTGACACACCTCAGAACCGGAGCGCTCCTCGCTAATCCCAGCCGTAAAGAAAGGCGGATAGGTACTCGTTATTGGGGGCAATGGTGCAGGAGGATTGGACAGTGCAGAGGTATTATACGGAAATTGGGATACGCTCTGCGCGACCCGACCAGATAGATTTAAAATTGGTGACGTTGTCTCGACAAAACCACGAATAGTCGCCCGACTTCGCCTAGGATATCTTACATTTATCAATAATTAATAATCGGTCAAGTACAAGCATCATTACTCGAACGAGAACGAGGCCAAGCAACAGTAATAGGTCCAGGCAGAGGTCGTCCACGCTAGAAGACACGAGAACCAAAAGTAGAAGGTGTGAGTTCCGAGGACGGACGGAAGCCTTGGCCAGCTGCTCGGACTGAAGTAGACGAGGAATCACGTTCTCCAGGCACCCTTCCGACAGCACCTCGGCCACGATCAGTACGTCGATGGGATGGTCGCGCACCCGATTAAGGTACCTCGTGGAAGACTGAACTTAATCGACCCGACCGGGACACATAGTCCGGGACAATTATAGGCCGGGTAGACTGCCAGGCGTACCGGAGGAACAACATGTCGTCAATCAGCCGGTCTAGTGAGATGCTGGAAGCATCCAACCACACTGACATGCGGTCAATCGCATCTCTCAATTCAGGAGTAAAAGAACGTCGTTGAGCACCAGGTCCAGATCCACACGAACCAGAAGAAGCCATCTTTCCTTCTCTTCTCTAAAAACGCCAGAGAAATAAGTAAGGAAAGAACGCAGCCTCCACGGAAAATAAGATGACGAAACGCAATGAATAACACTTACCAATAAATTCATGAGGGGATGAAACAACAGCACGAGGCACCAGAAAGCACTCAAAGAAAAATTCTTAACGGTCAACAAAACAGACGGACAGGAATTCGGCTAGCAGTGAGGTAAAGAGAAACGATCACGATCAATTCATACACACAAGCAGCGATTCCCCTGATTTCAAATTCGCACAAACTCTGTCAGTGGGGATAGACGAAAAAAAAGTGCCGAGACAGCGTCAGCACTTAGTCCGGAAGGCAAGGTGCGACGGCAGACGGTGAAGCGCTCGACGAATATCGGGAACGAAACGCGAACGCATACAAAATATTACGAAATATATTACGATACAATTATTTAACCGCGAAACGATTACGATTCCTTAACTATGTAACGACTAATTTTGTTATTGCAAAAACAGTGAGGTAAAACATTAACGGTATCCGTGACATTAACAATTAGGAAACGGTCATTCGCTATGTAAAACACATGGATAATATCATGAGGTTTAATGAAAGTGTCTAGAAAATAATACTAAATAATACTAAAATTTAATGAGTAAATTAGAAGCACGACATATGCAAAGGATAGTATGGAATAAAATAATTTAAAATGAGCAGCAAATGCAACGAATCAAACTCCCAGTGAGGCGAACGGGGAGATGTACACCAGGCAAATTTAACAAGGAGACGCCGCCAGATCAGCAAAGGCTCGCCGGAGGACAAAACTGCAAGAGAGAGAGAGAGAGAGAGAGAAAATTGCTACGTACAGTATGCACTAGGCCTCCGGTAAGCGGGACAAAGATAGAAGGAACTAAGGAAATTGGGCACGACAAGGAGAGATAGGCAAGAAATTAATGATTACTCAAGCACATTGTGATGCTCTACTGAACGCTTTAAGCAGAGATGTTTATTTTCACAAAGGCATATAAAAGAATTATAAAAAAAGGGAACTTAATACTATAACTTTACAACTATTGATAGATTATATACAAATCTAATACTTATAATACTACATATTACTGGTAGATTAGACAAAAAACACAACGTGTTCTCAACCAAACACACTCATACGCACACACGCGACCATACTACAAAGAGGTGCCCTTGCAGCTCGCAGCGAGATGTCTGTTGAGCTTGCGTGCAGTCAACTCGAGCCCACACAAGGGGCACTGAACCCGAAGGGCCACCAAAGGCGCCTCAGAATGGAGTCGGATCATATGCCTATTGAGGCTGGAGGGTGGCGCAAAAGGCGGATGTTCGCATAGAATGCAAGCAAAAACCTCAATAGGCGTTTCAGGAGCCTGGTGAGCCCGGACGCGAGCATCAAACACCCTCGCGACAGAGCAGGAATAAGGGCATCCTTCTTTCGGACACACAAAAAGGCGGACTGTCCGATCCTTGAGGATTACGTTCGACGTCTCGTTGGGCCGAATAGAGTGCACGCCATTTGGTCTACCAGCCTCTTCACAGGACATACACGCCGTAAAGAGGTGGGCGCCGAGATTCCAGGCGGCACTACTCACGTTTATGGCCTTAGCCAGGGTGACACCGAAATTCACCACCTGGTGGTAGACACCGTGGCCCACGAAGACCAGATCCCTGGGCTCCTGTCCGAGGCACTGGTAGCGGATTCCATGTCGGTCCAGGAGATCCGTAGACAGGGCCCAGATCTTATGGTGAAGCGGCAGGGAGCACCTTTTACCCACGGCTGCCAACTTACACCCAGCTTTCGGCTACGCAGTGATCTCCTTCACCACGGCCTTCATCCACCGTTTGTTATCGCATGGATGAACAAACAGCCAAATCTTGCAGGATCCGGGAAGACCCCAGTAGATCAGATTGCAGCTATCCAAATATCCGTCTTCAGGGTGTTTGGGGGTGTAGAACCCGTCCCCAGACAGATCAAAGGTTCAGTTGTTAATGCCAACCATCTTCGGATCCACGCCAAGGTTGCGATCGGGGCTGATGTTCCACGGAACGTCAGCTAGCAGGGTTGTAAGTTCAGCCACGGCACCATATTTATTCCATACAAGGGACCAGCCTTAGGATCAGCAAATTGACTGCCGTAGTGCAACAACACCGAATTCACATAGCCGTTCAGGTCCATGAGAGCGTCAAGCGAAGCAGGAGTAATCGTCCGCGCATGTAACAAATAAGGAGGATATAATAAAAGGGTCAACCCTCGGAAGAAGGAGAGGAAGCACGTAGAATAAAAACAGTGAAAAAAAGCGCATAACCTATCTGAAGAGCGGACGCCAGAGCCGGACTCGAGGCTGCATTGTACCGAACACGGATGCAACCGAAGACGCTCGAAAGTAGCGCCTTTCTCCAGCATCGGCGCAAGATAATCGCCCAAGTCAGCTGGGGGCTCGCTGGGATCAAAAGTCCGGCGATACTTAATAAAAAAGAAACGATACACTTGTTAAAACAATAATAGTGACAGGCAATAATAAAATGGAACTGTACAAACCATGTCAGAGCTGCGCCGAATACGCACATCACAACAAGAACGAACCCAGGGAGAAAGCTAGGAAAAAACATATGTACACATAAAAGCGTAGTCCCATAACAAGTTTAGTACAATAAGTCGGGACAAATTGGAGGCTGAAAGAATTCAGAGAAGCATAAATATACATATAATCCCAGCAGACACACATCTCACACGCAAAACGTAGAATCTATCGTTTGCAATCGTCCCGAGAAGAGAAAAAGATCGAGTACGATATCCGTACAAGGACAGCCTTTTACAACCCTTACACACTAGAAATGGGCAAACAATCAAGCGTGAACATATAGAAGACAAGAAAACATCTGAAGCAAAAAAAGAAACCACTGCCAATTGTTTGGCACGTAGCTTCCTTCAACATTATGTATTGCTTAATATCAGAATTGTTTTTACTTTATATATAGTTCTATCAATTTTTTTTATTTGGTGGATAAAATTATTTCGAATCAATTACATATGCATAAATCTCCCTATCTTTCTTTCGCATAGCTCACATAGCTAATTGTTAAACTGATCTCTAAGAGACATCACCCTCCCTTTTTTATCTAACATCTTATTTACTAACACTTTAATTTAATGCAATATTTGTTTTAATTACATTTAAATCATATCGTTTCCTCGACACCAAGCGGTAGATATCTCGGCGCATTTTTTTGTAAGAAAATGTAACAGTTTTCATATCTCAATTTGTCTATTAACTAAGCTAAAATATTTTTCCATTTTCTTTTACATTTTCTTAAAACAATGTTATATATCATACTATTTACTGAGATTTACATATAGAAGTGTTAAAATTGATGATATAAAACTTTTTTTAAAGTGGTATCCCCAATCGCATAATATTTTCTAAACTAATTACGAATGAAGTGGAAACGTTATACTTTCCACCTTATTTATATTAATGACATATTTTGTTGCACACAAATTAACTTGAATAATGCCAGTATTGTCCAAGTTTTATTCACAAATGTCTATGTCACTTTATTTAAATTTCTTGATCTTAACAACAATCACAACACAATTATAATTTGAGGTTAGAACCGCAGAAAAGGATTATCTAAAGATTGCGTATGGGTGAACGTTTTCCATGGCTCATTAAAATACACTAGGTGATATTAAGTATCTTAAACATCTTCGACTGATCAAGTGCCTGAACTAGAGCTCAGCTCAGCTCACATGCCGGGCAGCGATAAGAAAGTGTTAGGACTATGTTTGAAGTCCATGGATTTGTTTTTCAAAAATTTGAGTATCCATAGTATACCCTCGGGTACTTCCGGTATACCCCTGGTATACCCCTGGGGCCGTATTCCACAAGCAGTTAGTGAGAGTGACAGTGAGATACTACTTCGGCGAGAACGATGACAATGAAAACAGTATGTGTAGATTCAATAGGCGGCTCTCACAGTGCTATCGTTCTCACTAAGCCAGTCTCATTCTCACTCTCACTAACTCCTTATAGAATATGGACCCAGGTGAGGACGCTAGAGATATAAGCGATACAGTTTTCAATTATGCAAAGTATACAGAGTGAGAAACAAAATTTTAAAGCTTAATATCTGAAACTAATTGGTATCATAAACAATCCAAAGAAAGGGATCGAGATGCTATATAATACTAACTAAATCTAAAATTTTTAATTGATTATTGCTGTTGTAATATGTAAATTTATACAGTCGTAATACTTAAAACGGTGCTTTTGGTGGAAAACTAGAGGAAACAGAGAAGATGAGGTATTTGATACGAGCACTACCACCAAGCTACAGCTACGTAGGAGATTTCATTGATGTCATTCCAGAAGATCAAAGGACAGTAGACTATGTCAAATCAAAAATTAAAGAAAAAAATTATACAAAAAACGATTCTGATAAATGTAAGTACTTTTACAGCCAAGTTTGAAGGCAAATGTTACAACTGTGGAAAAGTTGGACACTACAAAAATGCTCATTCCAGTCAAGGTCAACGAAGTCATCAAAGAGGCTACAACAGAGGTGGAAACTACATAGGTCGTGGCCGAGGCAGAGGACAAGGTCAACCCAGTGGTGACTCTTTAAACGAGCAACAGGGCAACTATTCATCTGAATCATGGACAACACAGGTATGCCACGACTCGAACAATTCTTATACCTACCCTCGGGAAAAGTATAAGAATAATAAAACAAGTGAAGTAAATCATGTACGAAGTTTTAGTAAAATTGTAGCAAAATAGATTGATTGTTAGATAGTGGTTGCACAGATCATATTATAAAAAATGATAAATTCTTTGATAAATGTGTAGATTTGAAAAATCCTATTGATGTAAAATTACCAGACGGTAAAATGTTAAAAGCAACCAAAATAGGTACTGTTAAAACTTATTTTAAAAATTATTATAATCAAAAATATGTTGATATAATAACAAAATTTGATAAGTCTTTCAATATTTAAATAAATTGGTAAATAATAGATTAGTTGAAGGACTGCCAGAAAAAATCGAAAATGTCGAAATGAAATGCGCAAATAGTATAGAAAGCAAAATGGCGAATATACCGTTTGAAAATAGCAGATCAAAAACAACTAAAATTTTAGAATTGATCCATACTGATTTGAATGATCCACATAATACTACTGGTTATGATGGAGAAAAATATTTCTTAACATTTGTTGATGATTACAGTAAATGCACTAAAATCTTTTGTATTAAATTAAACCAGAGACTGCAAGTTATTTGAAAGAATTTGTTAATCTAGTAGAAAATAAATTCAATAAAAAGGTTAAAAAATTACGTTGCGATAATGATAAAGAATATTTGAATCACGAAATCTACGGTTTTGTAAAGTCTAAAGGAATTGAATTATTGTCATGCCCACCCTACGTCCATGAACTAAATAGAGTAGCGGAAAGATATAACAGATCAGCAATGGATATGGACAGATGTTTAATGCGTGAAGCCAAAATACATAGACGTTACTGGCCCGAAATCATAAAAACGGTCGCGTATTTAAAAAATCGTACAATTGCAAATACAGCAGAAAATAAAACTCCTTACGAAATATTTTTTGGTATCAAACCTAATGCAGAAAATTTGAAAATTTATGGTAGTCGAGTCTTCGTAAGAAAAACACTATTTTGCGTTTTTTTTTTAATTATCCCATTGTTACAAACAATTCAGCTATGATGCATTTGAAAGTGAATAAAATTACCTACTTTTTCTCGTTTGGTGCTCGGGATCGACTGCTTTGTTCGGCAGATAAAATGAAAAATTTATATCTCAGAAACTGAACGTCATAAACTCGCGAAAAAAATTACGTCGATGGGTCACGTGTCAAACTATATGACATTAATATTTCAAGTGATTTGACTAAATATTTTTTCAGTAATAAATCGAAAACTGAAAAAAATTAGTTTTTTTTGTGCCTTGATTACGGACGCAAAAAGGTCTTATTGCGCTTGAGATTTTGGGACAAACTAAATATTTTATGTATTTTGGCTAAGTTCATTGCACAGCTTTCAAACCCCTATGGTTCGTAAGATATCAAGGTTTCAATTTTTTTTTTAAATTTTTTATATCTTTAAAACAATGTAGTCAAATGCTTAAAAATTTGATTTGGTGATTCACGATAAAAAAGCTATCTGCTGCTAAAATTTTAAACGATTTTGTGAAGCGGTTCTCAACTAAATAACTAAAATGTAAAAATTGTTTTCTCGAAAATTGCGCGAGCGACCTATCTAATGAATAGCCTGTTGTTTTGATGATTAGTTTGGTTAGGAATACATGTAAACATGCGTGAATTTCTGTGAAAATAAATTGACGATGGTGTTCATATTCTATAATAAAAAAACAGAGGGGTCTGCAAACTTTTGGACTATGAACCATCCAAAACTTATATTAAATTATGTATCAAAAACCGCCTCATACATTAGCAAGCAGATGTATAGATATATTAAAACAATATTTCATTTATTGGACCTATAAATTTAGTTGGAGAAAGCTACGTGCCAATGAATTGGCAGCGGTTTTTTACTGTCTTTATACCCACAAAAGAAAAGAAAAAATACTTTGTCTAAAATTGGTATCAATATTCGCAATTTTAAAAATTTAATGTTGCGTTTGCGACGAAATTTTGTTGTAGAAATATAATTTCATGACGGCATCGCATTTGTCTCGAGGAGATACCCCAAATCAATACAAAGATCATTAAAATCTACTGAGCGGTTTTCGAGTTACAGAGACCAAAGCAAATTCAAAAAATTCAAATCAAAACTCGGGCGCGAAGCCGATGACGAGGTCTAGGTAGTTCGCACTTGGTTTTGGTGTCTAGGTGTAGAAATCATTCGAGGGTAGTGTATCAGAACAATCAGTGATTTCATGTTAGTGATAAAAATGTTACAATAAAACCATGGTCAAAATGTGCTAAAGATTCTTATATTTTATTTTTAGGAGAAATATGAAATACCTAAAAAATTTACTAAAACGGACTAAAATCTCAAAAATTTAACTTTTAAAAAAAGTAAAAGGTTAGGCGAGTTTGATATATTCCGCAACGAAATAACAGATAAAAAAGAACTAAGCTCAATCAACCAAAGTCAAGTTTATTATATTTAATCATTCTGAAGCAACAACATTTTTTTTGGTCAATGAAGAGCTTACTTAACTTAAGTTAAGTTATATACTGATCAGTTAGAAAAATGTGGCTGTCTGGGGGACAGCCGATAGAAGTGATTACTTAAATAGATGATGTGGAATTTTAGAAAATTTTGAATAGTTCCGTTGCAAGATAATCAAACGCATACGGAGTGAGAAACGTACTAATCTTCGCAGCGGGACTGCAAATGTTCTTTATAGTCTTCGACGCAAGAGTTCAAAATATATACAGGGTGACCCAATTTAAACGGGCACCGCTCATAACTCGTCAGGGACAGCCACAATCGAAAAAATGGT
>QLYP01000368.1:32983-44375 GCA_016647725.1 Nasonia giraulti
CCCGTTTAAATTGGGTCACCAATTTAAATTGTATACTATAGTCTTCGCGGCAAAACTGAAATGAATTGGTCTTCGACCCAAATTCAAACGCGTCTTTGTTGAGTGCAAAGTACTAATCTACAAGGATACATTTAATTGTGATTTTTTTGATACATTTTTATAATTTTTTGATTTAGTAATTTTGATGCGTAAATCGCCGCCATTTTCTTATTTTTCAACTTAATCGCAACTTTGACAGAGAGTTAAAAAATCTTAGTTGAAGTAATCATTGATCAACTAGTAAATCTTAGGATAGGCAAAATATAATACGAATAAAAAAAATATAATAAGAATAATAGTATCGTACGATATTTTATGACACAACCCTGTTGAAAATCTATACCTGGATATCCAGGTGGATTTTCCATATGGATAATCTATATAGATTCATGTGGATTCCATATGGATTTATGTGGATTCCATGTGGATATTTCATATGGATATCCACATGGATATCCATCTAGTTTTTTAAAAAGTCAAGACAGTAAAAATTTCGAATGCGCCTGTTATGTATAGTTCATCTAATCATTAAAGGAAGTACCATCCGGATGATAACACCAAAACTGGGGTTGTGAGCTCAAAAATCTTAATTTTTTTAGCAGTACAAAAAATTTTAATTTCTGTAAAATAACTAAAAAGTGGATATTTTGGAGCTCACAACCCCAGTTTTGGTGTTATCATCCGGATGGTACTTCCTTTTATGGTTAGATGAACTATACATAACAAACGCATTCGAAATTTTTACTGTCTTGACTTTTTAAAAAACTAGATGGATATCCATGTGGATATCCATATGAAATATCCACATGGAATCCATATGGAATCCACATGAATCCATATGGAATCCACATGAATCCATATAGATTATCCATATGCAAAATCCACCTGGATATCGAGGTATATATTTTCAACAGGGAACGTGCGGAATCCGAGATTTAGAGAGTGCATATTTGCACGAGCGTGCGGTAAATCGAGGGTTACGCCAGGGCGTGTCATACAGTGATAATGTTTACCGCAATAAGTCAATAATGTTTACCTGCAAACGTTTTGCCCATATTAAAAAAGTCACGTCATCTAGTTGACGTAAAAAAATTGAAGTACCATAAAAAGGTACCGCTATATTAGCGCGTCCAAAATCCGAGAAAATCCGATAGCCGCTTGCAGCGTGTGTAAATAAGTGCGGCTGATATGTAAGGGAAGAGCTGAGCTGTGCGAGCATGCTAACATGCGCGGCGAAGAGTGCGTGGTGGGGGGAGAGAGCTGCCGCTGCTTCCGTGACGATCGGTCTGTCGCGCCGCCGTGACGGTCGCCGCTCGCTGATTCACACCCCAGTAAAATGTGTACTTGGCGAGCCTATAGAATGATTCACTTCAAAACTCTCAATATACTTACTACGTAACTTGCCATGACCGTTTCATTGTACTTATGGTGTTTTTATGACGTTATATTAAAATACGTGAAGAGAATATTTTAGTTGTTCACCAATAAACAAAATGAAACGGTCATGGCAAGTTACGTGATAAGTATCTTGCGAATTCTTCCCAATTAATCAGTATATAATTTAACTTTGAATTAAGTAAGCCCTTTATTGATAAAAAAAATGTTGTTGCTTTATTATGATAAAATATAATAAACTTGACTTTGGTTGATTGTCCTCAGTTCTTTTTTATCTGTTATTTCGTTGCGGAATATATCAAACTCGCCTAACCTTTTACTTTTTTGAAAGTTTTTTTTCTTTTATGTTTTTTATGTTATTTTGTTTTAAAGTGTTATTAAAGGCGCGTTTTTAAATAAGTTAAGAAAAATGTGTAGAAATCCGAAGATAGCTGTTTTAATTAGGAACAAACTAGTGAATGTAGAAGACAGCAATTATAAAATGAAGAAAACTGCTTTGAACTATAAAAAAACTGTTGTCTTCACTTATTATTAGTTATTGTCTATTCTATTTATTTTCTAAATTGTAAAATATTACCCCCCAAAAAAAAGAAATCCAACTGAAGTATCTAGCAAACTAAATAAAACTAAAGACAACAAAAGATTGCTGTTATTTGTGTCTCAATTCCGACATTTTTCTGCTATCATCTGCAGTTCATAACGTTTTTTTTTTCAATTGTTTTTATTTTTCTTTTTCGTTAGGGATTGGAGATATCATTTAATATGAAAGTAAATACTGTATTATGTATTACATTTTAGTACAGAATATAAATGTTATGATTGTTATAATCTTACAATTCACATTATTTTATAAATGTAAATAAATAAAATGTTTGATTAATATTATTTTTTTGTTACATTCTGTTTATATAATTAATAATGTCATCAAATAATTACAAAGAAGGATAAAAAAAAATAATTATTTCAAAGAGTTTAAAAACATTTTTTAATATTCAAAATTTATTTCTATTTCATTCTATAATTTTAAAGCGGGTCCTGTGTACTAGTAGCTATAACTACTTTTATAGAATGTTAGCTGTATTTAATATATTCATTTATACTCGAAGGTAATTAATTCTTATGAAACGTTTCCGAAAGCGTGCTTTAGATTGGTTAGAATTTATCAACCTGGCAATCTTATTGGAGCATTTCAAATATTCCACAAGAATTAACTACCATCGAGTGTACATCTAATATTTTACTTTATATTTAATAATGACACGTCAAATAATTAAGGGGATGTCGGCGAAAAAGCTTCGCAAATCCACCACGTAGTATTTTGTATTTTTAAACTTCTAGAAAAACAGAAAGTCTATGAAATACAGGAAACGGTTGCAAAAGTACCAGCAACAAAGGAGCTCCCTAGCGCAAACCAAGTCCCAACGGACGGTCTTTTGAAAGACCGGGCGGCTGTCGTCAAGATAGCAAATACCAGTGTAAGTTCCCAGGAGATTCACCGGGCGGCTGTGGGGTCCGCAAATACCGGTGTCTCCTTGGGAACAGAAAATAGTAAGTAAAAGAAAAGAAACAGGTACGCTAATAGAAACTAGTCTCGGGGGCGAAGCGAAGGATGAAGCATCCAGAAGCTAGTCAGAGCGATGATCACCACACTTACACCCGGACCCCTGGGTGGTCGCCAAAACCAAAACGGTGACGGAGGGCACCAAGGGCAAACAGAAGGAGTAGACGGCCATTCAGGTGCTGCTGGAAAGTACTGAGGTCGAGGCACTGAGGGCCCTTGACTTTAGACCTTTCTGTGGAGGCGGCAGGGCACATGTCGTCCCGTTCAAGGAAAATACAGAGGAAGAGCCGGGACAGACGGAAGTCGAGGTTATGGAAGTCGATCCCGGCCATAATAAGGTAAATATAGAGGTAGATGCGGGTAGCGGTGCTCTCGAACAAGATGGCTGATCGGGGGCAACGCAACAGCGTGAACAATATGAATGCGGCCGGATCTGTACTGGACACCACCATAGAGTTCACGCAGATTGATCTGCACCATTGCAAGAGACGTATGGCGGGGATGCGTACAGGTATTTGCCTAATCCAAGAACCTTGGATTCACAACGGCAAAATCGCAGGTTAAACGAAATAGGTACACTGATCAGCGGCAGTCCAGTCTCGACTAGAACGTGCCTTATTGTTAAGGGGCTACAGGTGGAGATGGTACCAAAGTACTGCTCAAGGGATCTATGTACGGCGAGGGTAAGCTACAAGGGTACCGAAGGTGAGCGGAAAGTCATTACAATTGCCGCAGCATACTTTCCTTGCGAGGAAGCGTGCCCACCAGAGGAAATGGTCGCATTAATTAGAGAATGCGAAGCCGAAGTCACTAAGCTTATAATGGGTTGTGATGCAAACGCACATCACACATGTTGGGGCAGCATTGACTGCAATTCTAGAGGAGAAAGTCTATTGGATTTCTTAGCAGCAACGAACATGGACTTTCTCAATACGGGCAGCAGACCCACGTTCCGAAACGCCGTAAGGGAGAAGGTCATAGACATCACTCTGGCTTCCAGGAACGTGTGGTCTGAGGTTATGGACTGGAGGGTGTCGGAAGGAGTCTCCATGTCGGATCACCAACACATAGTGTTCAGACTCGGCGGACAAAGTACGCTTGACCAGCTCATAAGGAACCCTAGGAAAACAAACTGGATAGCATACAGAGAAGAACTTAAGGCTAAGATCAGTTGCTTCCCTGCTACATATGGGACGGTGGATGACATCGATCACTGCAGCAGGATCCTATGGGAAATAATAATAAGTTCTTACGAGAACAATTGTGAACTTAGGCTGAAGAGGCCATCGAAGGGCGCTCCCTGGTGGAAAAGGTCACTGGAGAAACGCAGGAAGAAAGTTCGGCGGCTATACAACCGGTCCAAGCACACGAAGAGTGACAAGGACAAACGGGCGTATAAAGCGGAGCAAAAGGAATACAAGGAGATCAAAAAGGCTGGGGTGGAGGGTTGGAAGCGATACTGTAAAAACTGAATCACGTTATCATACACGGCCAGGCTGTGCAGTGTCTTGCAACACTCGAAGAAGCCATTGATATACTCGATCAGATTAGTAACGGGAGACTGGTGAAACGGGTAACAGACAAGGCAAGGATAAGGTGGGCCGTAGGGACGTTCAGATTGTACAGAGCCTGTCTGGCACCAGGATATGTGCCGGAAGAATGGGGACAGGCGGTGGCTTTCCTGCCCAAACCAAGTAAGACATATCACGCGGTCGCAAGGGACTTCAGGCCAATCAGTATGACCACGTTTTTACTTAAAACTCTGGAAAGGCTCGTTGACAGATATATCAAAGAGTCATCACTGGTAGAAGCGCCGCTGCACAGCAAGCAGCAAGCCCACCAGACAGGAAAGTTAGTCAGTTAGGCTGACGGGGCATTGGAGAGTAGGATACCACCTATGTAACCTGGGACTAAGGGACACCGGAAGCTACAGGTGGTGCTAGCACGAAACAGAGACCACCTCCCACCTGCTATGTGAATGCCCACAGGGGGGTTCCCATGTTGGGATTAGAGAAGCTAAGGTTAAAAAGCTTGGCATCAATTTGCCGAGTTGCTGAAGCTATAAACAAGGGTTTATAAAGTAATTACTTATAGTACAGGAGGACAGCACAATGGGCTTCACCTGAGTGCTTGACCGGTATGTCCCCGTGCAGGAGCCGCCGCAGTTCACCTCCACCTAACAGACTAAGACTAAGACTAAGAATATAGTTTCACGATATTACGCACTATACAAAAATGACTCAACTTGCTTATGTATAGGTCCAGAACTGAAGCATGAAATCTGAGTCTAGAAAGAGAGAAAACTACGCATATGCGTCGAAGGCCTGTAGACCCTTTGTCGAGTATTTTAGTCTCGCACGGACGTCTCGCTAGAGCAGTAGTATTTATCAGACCTGAATTCTCTCTTATACCAGTTCAATAAAGAAGAGTTATTTTGTTCGATATAAATTGCTGATTTGTTCATTTAATATTCACCCGTTTTCAATAGGTTATGGGCCCAGATAACGCGGTTAAATAGTTAAATAACTTCACTCTATAGAAATGTGTTTAATCGTTTTGTTCGATTTCTATATCTCCGTTTGTGAAATGCATTATAATACAGATTGCATTTGAATAAGAACTCTACTGAAAAAAATCAGATGACAATCAACTGATAATCAGCTAATAATCAGCTGATAATCATGCCAAAACGTCAGCTGATTATCAGGTGATTTCAACTGAGTATTTTTAATAAAGCTAGTTATAAATATGCGTTTATGTGAGATAAAATATTAATGATAATTAGGTAATTATCAGGTGATAATCATTCAAAATTTGTAACCTTTAATATATTTATTATAAGTTTTTTAAAATAAGTAAAATTTATAAATTTCACATAATAAGGGCTAGTACTGGTGTTACCATCAGGATGATAACACGAAAACTCTGGCTGTGAGCTCTAATATTTTTATTTTTCAATAATTTAATTTAAATAACATTTTTTTTAAGTGTTAAAAAATACAAATGAGTGTTCAGTGTTCTAGTCAGTCGTAAAAATGAAGGGTCCGAACGGAAAAATCAACACCCGAAAATTAAAGCCTCCATAAAAGAGATAAATGTATAGATGGTGGAAAATATTCAAGTGGTGAACTAATTTATGTTTAACTGTTAGTTAAATAGTTTTTTTTTTAAACTTATAGTTGATTATGAAAACTGTATTTTGAGATTATTATTTAAGATAACTTTGCAAGATTTTAGGGCATAGCTTTAAATTTAAAGTCACTTCAAAAAAGTTATTTTATGATGACATAAATATGTTTATAAAATTATGTATGAATTAAGTTAAAGAATAAGTTGTATAGAATTCTGATCACCTCTTTAGTCTATTTCAAAAGGATGAAATATACACAATATGAGTGTATATTAAAATTAGTTTTTGTTTATTATCTAAAGTATAATAAAATAAAGGCAACATTATTTAAAATTGAATATTACTGATTTCCATTGGGATAAGCATTAAATGTTGAGTTATTGAAATAAGTTTAAAATTATTAAATTAAATTATTAATTAACCCTTTCATGCACATAAGCGTTACAGCTATGGTGCGGGGAAACTGTTTATATTTCATAAGGTCCCGAGCCGTGCTGAATCCGAATCCGAGGTCAGATTTTGAAAATTTAAGATGGCGGATCCAATATGGCGGACGGGAATGTCAAAAAATCGAGATTTTGAAAAACAAAAAATGTTTTCGTATTCTACGTGAAAACACAAATGGAAACTGTTCTTGGTGTTTTTTCGATATCTCTCTTAGTTCTTGAGTAAAAAATTCATAAACTTTGAAAATAACGCAGACTTATTTACCGTCTATTCCGTTCGTGCACATAAGCGTTGCAGCTACATGAGTAGGAAACTGGTTATGCTCTAAGGGGTCCCGAGCCGCGCTGAATCCGAATCTTGAATTTTCAAAACCTGACCTCGGATTCGGATTCAGCGCGGCTCGGGACCCTATGAAATATAAACAGTTTCCCCGCACCATAGCTGTACCTCTTATGTGCACAAAAGGGTTAAGTAAGTTGAAAAGCCACACGGAGTTATTTTATGATGATCTATATGTATACAAGTTCGAAATTGAAAAATTGCAAAATTGAACGAAAAAGTTTTAATAATTATATTTTGGTACATCTTGACTTATATTATGTACAAGTTTTATTTAATTGATAAAAATATGATTGGGTACTATATAAATGTATATACATATAAGTATATTTGTAAAAGTACAACCAAATACAGAGTATCTCTCTATATTATTAAAAAAAGTTTCGCCGTCGCCGCCACGCCGCCCCCGTTTCAAGAATTTTCACCCTCATTTACTCCCCCTCAATTACTCCCTTAGTCATACTTCTTTAGTAAAGATCCTCTCAATTATTATTTATATACTTATATTAAGTTGGAATTGAGTAGCAGTATTTTGGCTATACGTAGCATGTACAGCGAATGACTTACATAAGTATAGAAGAAATTATATTAACTTATAAATACTATACATACACGGCGAATCTGTGATAAAGCGCTTGCGCGTTCGTAATGTATCATATATACTTACTTGATTACCCGATCGTCTACGCTCAAGTGGACCATATTTGTTTTTATTGATGGTATAATTTTAATAAACGCTATAGTCCCAATTGTCGTTTTTTGTTGTTTCTGCATTCCGCACCCACATCTGTTTTTGTGAATATACTGTAGCTGCAGTCTCATCGAGCCGTCGAGTCGAGACAAGTGCACTACAATATATAATAAAAAAAAAACAAACAGAAAGCGACTAATTCCGCGAAATGGTCCACAAATTGCAGCGGGAGCGTCGCTTTTCAGCAACATTGACGCGAGCTCAACTAAAAACATTGCTCCATTTTTTCCATCTGGGTATGCTTGGCATTAAGCTATTACACTAACGAGCACGCGCGAGATCGTTTTGCAGTATATGGGCCATATTGGAAACTCCGCGTGTAATGCAGACCCGTTCATTCAGCACTCGGCGAGCGACTCAACCTCTTGCATTCTCCAAAGACTTTTCAAAATGCAGCAGGTACCGAAAACTGCGTATCTGCTGCTGCTACTTCTATGGACAGTTGATGGATGCGACGTGGCGCTCTCGATCCTGTTCGACACGAAGAACGGAGCGGTGTGCCATGTGCTGATCACCCTTGAGAACCAACTAGAGACGCCGATCCAGGTGTCTAACACTACGATCCTATACCTCTTGCAATTTTATTTTATTATACAAAAATTTCGCCGTCGCCGCCGCCACCGGTGTATAAATTTTGTCACTCAATTAATGTCCTTCAATTAGTGCCCCTCTATTGTTATATATATTATTCTCCTCGATTACTACTACTAGATTACTCGATTCAGCATGTAGAATGCAATAATGAATGATATCGCCTACTGAGAAAATCATTGCTTTGCCTTTGTGCTATTTTTCAAATTTGTAGATAATTCGATTCGCAATTCTTTTGTTAAAAATGTATAACTAAGAAAAATTGTTTATCGAAGTGTAAAAGCTTTTACAAAGCACAACACAAGCTTTTTCTTGGCCGCTTTTAAAGAGTTCATTGAACTTGTGGCGGGGGTAGTGTTTTGCGGGGATACGTTGTGGAAGAGAAACAAGTAAGTGTATGTAGAATTCTAATATTATATCGAGTCCCATAATTTTTATCGGTATAGGTTGTAAGTGACTCTAACTCAGACTCTGATGACGATGAGTTCGTTTCTGAGGGTGAGGCTGAGAAAGAAGAGGTGCGATTCCCAGCTCTAGCGTGTACGTCAATGGTTGGTGTTCAATATGCCGTCAGCCCCGGCTTACATGAGATATCGCTAATCTTCTCATCAGTGGACAATAAGTAGTCTTTTCTCGTAATTTTTCTTTAATATCGATTTTATTATTTGTTTACTCTTCTTTGTTTTTTTATATAGATCAGCTATCGACATACTGTAAGAGGACAGTTTCTTATTGGGGCTTAAAAGAGCTGCTATGAAGAGGTATGGGATCTACCTGAGGCAGATGAACTATGCCCTCTATTTAACAAGCGTAGGGAGTGTACAGCTGGACTCTGTCGGTTAGTAGGACAGAAGGTAGGTCATCTTTATTTATCTTGAGTTTCATTCTGTAGTTTTATGCTGAAAATTTATTTAAAGGATTTCTTTTTTTGCTTTATAGGAGTGGGTTGAATCTGTCGACCAACTCCAATTTTCGTGATCCGCGCGCCCCTAGCGCCCGCTCCAAGATCGAGCACCTGCAGATGCTCATAGCCAACTGCAGTTAAGCCGCCACCATCACCAGGAGCAAGGCCTAACGGGCAGATAGATGTGCACTTCGGCCCCGAGTCTACCACCGGTGGAACTGGCGTTTTACTTCACATGGAAAGAAATTTTAAAATGCTACAACTTCTCAATCCTCGGAAATAAAACAATAAATCGAACTGTATTTTTATATTACGGATTTCGAAATAAAACAGCGCATTATTCGAGATTTATAAGCTCCAAGAAAATTGTAGTGTTAAAGTAGGAAATTGGTAAGTAATATAATTCCAACTGGAAATGCACGAGTTCTAATATTCTCGGCGTTATTAGAACGCAAGTCATTGCGTGCTTCATTTCCATGTTGGAACTCATAGACTTCCAACTCCGAGTTCCCCTACTTCAACTGTTCCGTGTGTTTCTGCTATGCCGAGATCTGATCCCGCCGTTATCGCTGACATTATCCAGGCTTTCTCTAATGTTTTTGCCTAAAATGTTCAACATTTGAATTAATTTTTTATAATAACGAAAAAGGGAAGTAGTCGAGGAAATGAAGCCCTAAAAATGGCCTGACTGTCGATTTTTTGAGCAGTAAGACGGATCGTGATGCGGTTTTTTTTTGCATTTGATTCGTCATTCGACCTAGTGTAAATAATTACTTTTTTGAAATAGCATTATTGCATAAATAATATGTATTTTAAAATTGCATTCCGAGGAGACACTGAATAAAAAATTTACAACTCGGCAAATATTGATGGAAATGAGTCCAGTTTTGCTACTCGGGGATTTTTGGGATCGCTGTACACGAATATGGTATCAACAACGGCCTCCGAGGTACCTGGTGCCGAGGGTAGACTGCATAAACATCGTCTCCTGGATTTTTGTGGGAATTTGAAACATAATGAGACTAAACTTGTGACTTGGGAGTTTTTGCGGTCCCAGAACACGAATATGGCGACGGCGACGGCCTCTGAGGTACCTGGTGCACCGTGTGGACAATATCACGTCGTCTCCTGGATTTTTATGGGAATTTAAAACATAATGAGACGAAACTTGTGATTCGGGGGTTTTTGACGTCGCATAACACGAATATCGTAACGGCAACGCTCTCTGAGGTACCTGGTGTCCAGGGTGACCAGTATCAACGTCACCTTCTAAAGTTTCACGGAAAATCAACAACAGATTTCGTCAAGACTTTTTATTTGGGGGTTTTCGAGGTCGCAGAACAGGAATATTGTGATGGCAACACTCCCAGAGGTACTTTGTATCCAGGGTGGATAGTATCAACGTCGTCTCCTGGAGTTTTGTGGGCATTCAATAGTAATTAATTCAAATACGTTACTCAGGGATTTCTCAGGCCACTGAACATGGATATGGTGTTTTACTCAAGATAATTCTAGGAGACGTCGTTGATACCGCCTAACCTGGGCACCAGGTACCCAGAAGGATTCTGCCGTTGCTATACTCGTATTCAACGACCTCGAAAACCCCCAAGTAACGAGTTTCGACCAAATATGTTGTTAATTTCCCATGAAAGTCTCGTAGACGACGTTCGTACTGTCAATCCTGGGCACCAGGTACTTCGGGGAACGTTGCTATCACGATATTCGTGTTTAGCGACCCCAAAAACCTCCTAGTAACGAGTTTGAAGTCGCTATGTTACAATTTCCCGTGAAACTCTCAGAGACGATGTTCATGCGGTCTACCGTGGGCACCAATTCGTATTCAGCGACCCCGAAAACCTCCGAGTAGCCAAACTGGACTCATTTCCATCAATATTTACCAAGTTGTAAATTTGTTATTCAGTGTCTCCTTGGAATACAATTTTAAAATGCATATTATTTATACAATGATGCAATTTCAAAAAAGTGATTAATCACACTAGGTCACAAAATTTTCTGATGATCTGACGAATCAAATGCAAAAATCCGCATTACGATTCGTCTTACTGCTCAAAAAATCGACCAGTAAAAATTTAGCAATTTAATAAAAAAAGTGTTTTTAAAATTTAGAAGATATGTTTCGTATATTTTCTTTAAATTATATATCATGAAATGAAGTTTTGTTATATATTATATATATATATATATATATATATATATATATATATATATATATAT